>JAYRCO010000033.1:0-67524 GCA_037042815.1 Ceratobasidium papillatum | reverse complement strand
TGATATGAACTTGGTCAGTCCTGAAGGATTATAGCAGAAGCAAGGTCAAGGGGCCCGGGGCACGGGCCGCTTCAAGTTAGAGTCATTCGAGCGCTCTTTATAATTGTGCTGTTCGATATTAGTAGGACACTTGGCGGTAGTGGACAATTCAATATTTCGAGCGCAAGACAATCATATAGCACACAAGGCAAGCTAACTACAACCGCATATATTTAACGACGAGTAAACACCAACGGCATGTTCTCCGGGACCATTGTGTAAAAATGATACGGACGTAAAAGCCTTTTTCTCCGCGCCTGAAAAAAGTAAACTCAGTTTTTTTGAATGCCAGAATAGAAGCAAAGATGCCCTCACGTGAAGAGTTTCGCCCGGAATGATTGAGAATTTAGAGGTGTCAATTGATATCTCATACCTCGCAAGAATCGTGGCTAGAACCGCAGTTCCCTCGGTCTTGGCGAACCTATGAATAGCTCAGCGTAGTGTTATAGCGCCATTCCGGTACTGGTACGTGCCTTTTTCCGAGACAGATCCTGCGACCGGTGCTGAACGCCAAGAACGCGTCTTTGTCGTATGCTTCGCAGAACCGTGAAGGTCGAAACTCTTCAGGTTCTGGCCAAAACCTCGCTAATGTCACGGTAGTATATAAGATCAGTTAAAAAGGCTACATAGTATATGTGCTAGTAACGTACGATTGTAGTGAGCTGCCAGCATAGATATCACAATGTTGGTGCCAGCAGGAACAGCAATGTTTACTCGGTCGTTTTCATCTGCTTCTGGGGTGTTCCGGGCGACGCTCACGACAAGATCTTTTTCAACTAGCTTGTTAATCTGGGGGGCCTGGATAAACCTTATTGTTAGATTGACAGCTGGATTTATACAACAAAAAGTTGGATCTAACCACAGGGTACATGCGCAACCCTTCCATAAACGCACCCGTTACTAGGTCAAGCTGGTTTAAGTCGCTGTATTCCTACTCGACACAATTAGCACTGGAAAGAGTGGTTTTATTCAATGCTTTGAAACACATACCAAGTTCCTGCGTGATCCTAGCACCGACCTAACCTGTGCATGTACCTCTTGTTGTACCTCTGGATATGCTGCTAGGAGTCCTATGGCAAAAGCTAGCGCATGTGCAGTTGTCTACCACAGAAGTTTAATATCAAGAAATCCTCAAGATTTGCTGATCCTACCTCATGCCCACCGAACAGGATCAGGAAGGCATTTCCTTTGTGGCATTTTCAATATTTGTCAACATAGTAGAACACTTTCCTCACTCACCGGCCACATCCTCATCCGCTAGTCCTTTCCCTTCCTCCTCCATTTCTTGTTCGCTTGCTGCCATCATGATGCTGAACAAGTTTGCAGTCGGGGCAAGTGTAACTGCTTTGGTGCCCATCATGTCTTGATCTACTTTGCCCCGATGCCTATATGAGGTGATCATATCTCGTAGGTAATGCTACTCTTTTCAGACTTATGGTCAGAGGTAGCGTATTGAAAACAACCCACGTCGAAGTCCTTGAATCCGGCCGCCATATTCCTGCGAGCAGTTGTCCAATCCTCAGCCCATGCTGGAGTTAGAAGTCTGCCCACATATGAGTCAGATAAATCGGAGGCAGATCGTTAATATGGAGGAGAGAATACCGCAAGAACATCGAGCTTGCCACAGTACTGAGTGCTTGCTGAAACGAAACACTGTATCCAGGAGGTAAAACTCTGTTCGCGTTCTCATTCCAAGACATGCGTTGACCCAGTGCAGCAGACGAGATAACCATGAGCGTAAGCTGATGAAAACCGGCTATAAGGCACTGCCCTCGAATCTAAGACCCACTGCTTACAGCTTCGGTGATACTCGATATTTTCGGCATATGCACAACCGACCCGAATCGCTCATCCCATTGTTCAAATAGCTGTTCTGTCACAAGGACTGTCTCCGACCAAACAAGCTGCACGTTTTTCTAAAAGCCATCGGTTTGTAACATCTCTTGATAGAAGTTTGACAAGTAGTGTACGTACTTCTGTAAATGCTCGTTGGACGATTCTACGGTGTTGCTTCCATGCATCCCCCTCGAGTGTGAACATATTCGGACCAAACATACCGAAGAGTACCTTGCCAGTTTCGACATTATGTAAAACGCCAGCCCGAGGTCGAGTAACATCCTATTACAGGAGCTGGAGTGATGTATAGATAAGCGTTCTACGTGCATACCTTGATAGCTTGAGGGTCGGCGAGGAAAAGTGTGGGGCGTGCGGGCTCAAGGAGCGACATTTGAATATAGCCATCCGACCCTGCTCGAGCGAACTCTTGATAAGATCATAAGCCAGCACGTCCATGTATACACAGACAAGATTCTGGTACCTGAGTGCTTGACCTGGTATGGTCGGTTGATCCCGTAAATGACCCACGGAATATCAGTCCAGCTGGAAATCATCAGACGCCAAATAGCACTGTGATAAAGAAATGAGAGTTAGGACTTGCGCAGAAGCAGCAAATTGTTGGACAGGATGGCTTACGAGTCGGGGAACACCCAGTAGATATGTGCTTTCAGTTGACATCCCATCGACATCATCTGTGTGAAGCGGAATAAGATGAACGAGCTCGCACAGACGAGTCCGCCAAGTAGAAGTGCCATGGTGGCTACAATGATCAGAGACTCAGCAGAGTACAGAGAACTCCGAGCCAATATATACTTTTGCAGCTGGGCATCCCGTGGGCGCCTCGCGCGAGCCTGAATTGGCAGAAGCTTGCTGGAACGAATCTGTATTAGTCATAAAATAAAAAAGAACCATACATGTGTAAACAAAAGAGCGCCGCAGGCGCAAAAGAAAGAAAACGAATAGATAGAGCGAATCGCTAGAAAAGTCTAGCGATCGCTTGACTAAAAAGAAGACCTCGTACCATATGTACGAGGTAGCTAGCGAGGGTACGCATATACGCTGCCCAGCTAAAGGAATACACGTACCTCGTGCGCGCTTGCTTGAGCACCGGGGTTTCTCTGTCTAGAAACTTATAAAAGAGCCTGTTAATACTCTCGTATTCGATGTACTTAGTTTACTCTTGAATTTACGATTGTTGAGCTGGTCAACTCGTCGCTCCGCGACGTCTAACTTGTGTCTTAACTCTTGTTTATATTTGTTTACTAGGTACGCCGCTAGGACTACTGTTTACTAACTACATTTGTGTTTGTTTATATACAGGAACCTTGCACTTGCACTGCCCTGAAAGAACCTGATTTTGGCTCGTCCGTTGTACCTCAAATCAAGGGTTATCTTTGTTTTATATGATAATCATAAAATTGCATTGATTCCACCAGGGAAGCAAAAGGGCAATGGGGGTGCAGGTAGGGTTGCCGCAAGACGAGTCGATATGAGACGAGACAGGGTTTGTCTGACATCTCCTGATATATCATCAAATTGGTCATCGAGACATGCACCCGTCTTGAGAGTCTGTTTCCGCTCCATCGGGAGAATAGGATATCCATTAACGTGGATATCAGTAAGATACAGAGTAGCAAAGAGCAAGCACAAGGCGTGAGGGAAGTATGTGTTCAATCAATAAGCTCGCTGTCGAGTGTGTCAAACTTCTTCCATTGTGCGGGTGTCTAATCCGCGAACTTGAGTTCGTGCTTTAACTGTCATTTCAGCGGTGAGGATTGAGGATCCGCGGAGGTTGTCGCTCCATTTAGTGCCGCGGATTGACGGGTCTTTACGCGGCATTTTGCTTCAGTGAAGCTGGGTCACAAAGTCTTGAACCCGCCGCGGAGCTAATGCGAAACACCGCGGGGGGTGAGTATTTCACCGCGGATGGTGCGCCAATCATGCAAAACAGCCGCGGACTGTTTTTGAGAGCGTCCCAAGCATATGAGACTGTGTAGCTGTAATGAATGAGCCAATGGAGTTGTCTGCGTGCAACCGCACAGCTGTGACATGAATGCAACGAGGTTAAGGCCAAGCTACACTCTTCTGTGTCAGAAAAGAAGAAGAACATTCGAGGGACCACCTTCATCTGAGGACAAGTATGATTGAAATAGTTGCACTGCTTGTATGTTACAGAGCCAAAAATCCTAGTACACTACAGGAGTGCAGCAGCAGAGGCAATCAAGAAGATTGTATCTAATCGACATACATTGCTGTGATGCGTTGACAGAACTTGCCGCCAATCCCAGTAGTGTTCTGTAGATGAATAAACGTAGGAAATCGTCTTAGAGAGGGAGTGTGACTGACCTGAAAGACCTCACGCAGGATAGCATAGGCCTGTTGTTCCAACCGTTGAAAGACAGCTGCTTGTCGTTGGCAATACTCTATTTGCCCAATACCAGATGCATGGTCAGCTTTCCGTAGCCAAGCCGAGCTCTCATGTTGACAATGCAGCAGGTATGACCCTGCCTCCCGCTGACACCAGTCGCTCTCTTCTTCCCAGCGTTTCACCCGTTCGCGTGACTTGAACCACTCGACACGTAGGCCTGACAGTCTTCAATACAAACACTATGAAAAAAGGAGATTGCGCACTAGCATCGTATTCCTCCGCAAACTCGGTACCCGATCGAGTGACGTTAGCTAACTCCGGAAGGGTAACCCGCCAGTACCAAGGCATCTGTACCCGTCCATCTCCAAGAGGCCGGGATTTCCCTACATCGACATATAGGGACTTGATATCCTGAGAGGTCAGGGGTCTAAAAGCTAGCACATCGTCGGCTGTCATTCCTAGCGCATGTAAGCAGTTCTGATGAAGATTGTACAAGCTCTGCATTCGAGAAAGACGCTGGCGAAGCCGGGTTTGAACAGCATCACACTTATTGTGCTGCTTGATTCCTCTGCCGCGCTTTTTCTGTGTATTTTGAACGTGGACATGCTGCATGGTAATCGAGCGAACGTGTTGCAGATGCTGCAAACATAGAATGCGCCGGATCTCGATTTCTGCCAACACCGCGGAAGATGGCACCTGCTCCGCGGACGGCGGCGCAGCTTGAAAACTGCTGGGTAACAAAAGTATGAGGCTTTCGGGCTGGCCATCCGTTGACGGACTAGGAGTGACTGTGCGTTGACGTGCGTTAATGTCAACATACGAAGAAGCCATCTCCATGTGACCAGTGATATCCTTGAGGAGCTGAGCACGACGATGGGTCAGGGACTTGGTCTGGGCCTTTGTTGGTTTTGATCCAAACGCCGTAACATCCAGCTGAAGCCGTAGTCTGCACGGAATGAGATGCGGCCTTGAGCTTGCTAGTAGTGAACTCACTGTGACATTTGGAGGTTAATACCATTTTGTAGCCACTGTGTCACGCCAGCTGGGTATAGAGATCCTCCAGCAGCTGGAATCTCAACCTCCTTGCTCAACATCTCCTTGATTTTATTACTTAGAGATGTGGCTGCGGATGGTGAACTTCATACGCATGTGTGGAGAACCCGACTCACCTTCGGCTTCCGGCATTACAAAAACACTAGTCCACACGCCATCCTTTTCTTCAGGTGTTATGCTCATCGCGCCCCAACGGCTTAAAGTCGCTTCCGTAAACGTCCGGGAAAACTCCTGGTGATCGATTTTGAGTTGCTTGATGAACTGTCCAGCCTCTTCGTACTTCTCGGCAATTGCAAAGGCTACGAGTCTTTAGTGGATTCGACTGGTATAAGCGGTTCACTCACGCATGTCAACAGTCTTTACCCAGTTCGAGCGACCCATGATTTGATTTATGAGATCCTTGCGGGTGCCAGGACCGGAATCACTACAACTGGCAGCAGCATGATTTAAGTTTGCCCAGCATCGTTCACCTCCCTCAGCGTCTAGCCGGCCAACTCCAAACAGGTGATTCAGCGAGTATCGAGCAAAGCATGCAAGCGTATGTCCTGCAAGGTGGAATTTAGGAATTGAACAAAGAAAGGCGTGGAACATGTCTTTTGTCAGGGGTCTTAGCGGGTGATGCATCTCAGCCCACCGTGTCCACATGTTGACAATGTAGTGACACACAATGTCGTAGTGAATGCCGACATCCTCAATCCCCTCCTCCAGTGACTGTAGAAGCACGGACACAAAGGAGTAATCTGCATATAAGTACCTGAGCGTTAAGAAATCAGTGTTAGGTGATGGTATCAAGGGGGCAGTACCCACTGTTCTCCAGTGGTAAAGTTCACTGTGCCCAAAGGTAGGAAAAACGAGTGACGAGCACATATGGCAGCACCAAGACCAGTCTCAGCTAGGCCACCAAATCTTACCCAATTGTTATCTGCAGCTTTATGATTGTTACAGTCCGCATCCTGAAGATATCACTAGTTAGATGTTGACTGGTTTCACTCAAGAGCGCCTGCCTTGGTTGTTTTTCCACCTTTGTGAGCTTGGCAATGCTGGAAGAAGGCATCGAAGGCGGTGGACTCTACAAAGTATTTTCGACCTTCACTTAAACACGTATCCCAGCTGTCCACGGCTTTGTCCTTGCGGTAAAGCTTGAAGCTGCCGTCGAAGGAAACGTGAAGAGTAAACAAATGCCTGTCGAGGCTGTCAATAAGAAGCATGTAAGACAGCATGCTAAGTCTCACCTGTTGGTGGCTTCTACGTCGGAAGCGATATAGTTGACACCCAACCGAGGGCACACAGGACAACGCACAACGAGATCCGGAGCAGACGAAGTGGAGTTCTTGCGGCTGAAGGAGCCAGAGCGTTTTAAGTCCTGGAGATGCTGCCATTGTCGAGCAGCGCGCATAAACTCTCGGTACCTGTCAGGAACCGATCGTGGTGATAATGGGTTTGTCATGTGAACAAGTACAGTCCAATACTGATGAGCCGCGAGCTTGCATTCAACAGACATTAAATAAAACTGGCGCATACAAGCAAAGGTAAACCCCGTGGCAGGTTGTTGCTCAGAGCAAGGATAGATTCCAAACTGCATCAGCTGACGCACAGAGCTACGATGTCCCGGATGTTTGCAGAATCGGATCCTAATTTGATGCATCCCGTTTACATCCCCTAAGACAAAGTCTTGCTGTCGCCCCATGTCACATTGTTGTCCGTGATGCCCAAGATGTAGCACGAGCCCCAGCTCGGCGCCAGTGATACGCTGAAAGAAATGACCATTCCATTGCTTGAAGCGATGCGTGGGAAGATGGCTGTGAGTCGCTCGGATACACGGTACACAAAGCTGTACAACGCCCAGACAGTCTGAACACCTGACGGGTGCTGTGCATTGGATACGGCAATGAGCACAAAGCTGTGACTCGTTGGCTGGTGTCTCGCTTAAGAGTAAAGCATTTAAGAATCCAGGAGCGCTCTCTGTGTTCCAGTCATGCATCATTTGATTTTGACCCTTCAACATGATTAGACGCGGATATAAGTCTTGTACTGGCACATACCTTGCCGGAGCGGTTGGATCCTTTAGAAACTCTTGTTGAGAACTGGAGAGTAGGCTGATGATCCATTGATGGTATTTTATCCGAGACTTGCACGTCATTTGCCTGGAATGTGAATGCTGCTTCCAAAGCTCGTGTGATGGGCTGAGGGTCCGGAAGGGCCGCCCGTAGGTCACCTGCGAAGGTGTTCAAAGGACCTGCTGCGGTAATCGCCTGAAAAGTAGATAGCGCGATGCGGGTCTTTTTTCTAGAGCCCTTCGTTGAGACAGCTGAACTACGCTTGCTCATGGCGGGAGTGTGGACAGACCACACCAAGCACGGCGCTGACTCAATGTCCGCGGATCACGTACTGATGCCTCGTGTTCAAATCAGAGTAACTTCATTCATAGTTGATTACATGCAAGCATACAAGTACAAGACTACGGCTTTCCGCGGCGATTCTTGGCGGCTCCGCGGCCAACTTTCCCACCCATAGCGCTGCTGCGTGAGCCGCGCCTCGACTCTGCATCTATCGAAGGCGTCAGGCTTCCCGTGAGCTGAGCGTACATGCTAGCTTACCAGCGCCGGAGGAGTCAGCCCCGGACGATTCGTTGGGACCTCCTTTGAACGAGTTGATCAAGCTGAAGAACTCTTGCGCATTGACGGAATTGCTCGCCGGTTCAGGAGCAGATACGGACTTTGATCGTGTCCGACCTAGACGCGGCTCGGAATCGCGATTCTCGGTCAACGCGTCGAGCTCCGTTTTCTTGCCCTTCTGCAGTTGAGCTTAGTAGTTGTACATCAATACGATCGATTGGACGTGCCTTTTTCTTCCCCGACGTTTTTTTCCTGGCGTTCTCCGACGATGCTCCGTCGCTGACTGTGGGAGAAACTGATCCAAGAGCCTTCTCATTGGAGTCGTCAGGCGCGCTCCTTCCCCCTACTTCATCTCGTTCTTCAGGTCGTTCGCCAGGTTCTGCAATGCATATCAGAAGTGCGGAATTGCAGGGTGTAGAAAACATGAGAGGTATACCTGAGGTTACCGCCGAATGAGCACGCTTATTCGCACGGCTAGCAGCTTGTGGCGGCGAGTACTGACTGTCCAACGCCAAAGATCCATGCGACGGCGCCTTGGATGGTGTTCCTTTCACCACCCGCTGAAAATGCATAGCTGTTGGCAGTGTATACGAGGCGAAATAAAAAAGGCAAACCTTGTTCGATGTCGGCGCTTTGTTTGATGTCGGCGCGCCGGACTTATGTAACTTAGCATAGTCAGCGGTGTTTTAATTGGAGCACATTTTACTCACCGTCGGTGGTGAGGGTGAGGACGGTGCACGCATCTTCGGGCGAGGTCGAGGAGCGGACTCCTTGACAACCGGGTTGTCGATAACCTCAACATCATCCGACTCATCATCCTCTGGCTGATCATCCGGTACGCGAGTATCACGAGATGTTACTGTCGCCGCGGCGGTTGACTTCGGCTCCGCGGAGGCGGAGCTTTTAGTCACGGACGTGCCTGGAATAGCGGGACCAACATATCCGTACTTGGGTCGTTCTCCTCCGGGCATCCGCCAGGCTGTCGGACGGATAAGTAGAGAATCGAATTCCGTGCATTGAGCAGCGGTGTTGGAGTCCGCAAAGTGGATCGGCTTTAGTGTGCGGAGGTTACGATCACCAGCGCTTCAAGACACCTCGCTGTAGAAATGGTCAAGCTGAGCCCATAGAGCTTGGCAGACCGAGCGAAACAGCCACGCGATCATGTCCGGAGGAACACCGTCTTCTGGGCGCGGCATCGGGTCGATTCCAGCAGCATATCGCGCGATTTTGTAAAGCTGCCCCACCCCCAACGGAAGACCATTCGGCCCGCCATACGGAATATTCGTGGTCGGGCTATTGAATATCCCATCGCGAAGCGCCTCGGCGAGCGACGAGGGACCGAACTCCTTGTGCCCTTCTGCGTCGTTACTCCAGAACGCTTCAGTAAGATTTGACGTCGTAAGCCACACTTGAAAGCTCTCCATGGTAAGCGGCGCACTTGGCAGGTACGCAAAGCGAGGCGAGAGATTTTTATTTCCAAAGATACCCTGGTTGCCGTCTCCCTGCAAAACGATCAATTGAAAGATGAGTAGCTAAAGAGGCATATCATATTGCAAACGATACGCACCTCATGTGGAGCAGCCGAACAGAACTTGTTCGTCATTTCCATGAGGCAATGCAGGCCGGGCATCACCTTTCCGTACGACTCACACTCCTTCAGGAGCTCGGCGCTGAAAGGGACGAATAGTGTGTCCGGGTCATACAAAGGTAGATTCGGGAATTGTCTTGCTGTTAAACGAGTGGCTATTGTTTTTGGTGAGTAAGATGCCGCTTCAAAGGTACAACGGTACGTACTATGTAACGCGGCAAACGCGGTATCAAACTTCTCTTTCGCATCAGTCATGAGCACAGCGTTGGAGAACATGTCGGACCCCGCGCTGTTCGTCAATTGGGAAATGCTCATGAGCAAGCAAGATATAATGACGCACCACGTAGATCGCGGAGTGTTCGTGCTCGATATAACGCTGCAGTATATCATAGTTTCAATGTACTCATGGGAATCGCCTTGCTGGGCTCCGGAAAGAATGTCTACCAGGAACTGGACGATGAGAGGGAGGCGTAGCAAGTAACTGGCAAAAACGTAGTCTGTTAGCCAAGAAAACATGTCTCACGATGTAGCATACCCGTCGCCTTCGAACCGACGGCCCTCCGTCGGATACAACCTCATGAGAGCCAGGAGCCGGATTTCACTGAGCAGCTCGGTCAATCTCTGCGCGTCCTGAGAACAGTCAGCACGATCTGTGAAAGCGTTCGTCATTAATACATACCCAAAGCAAGGGCGGGGAGGACATGATGATGATGGTTGAGGCGACGATGAACTGGTGGATAGGCTACAATCTGATCGCATTCACACAGCTATCTACAAACATTGCAAAACATGTGACCTCATTCACGTTTCCTGACCGATTTGGGCGAGCGAAGGCGCTTATTGCCGACCGTGTACTTCAGGCGCTTCCTCTGGGGACTCCTCGTAAATGATTGCTCTGGCGAGACAACTGTATTACCATGAGTACGATGATTGAATGTCACAAAGGAAAAAAACTCACTGTCTTGATCGTGTGCGGAATTTGGAGCGGGGTTTTGCACAAGCTGCTGAGAGCTGCGTAGGGTGGTTGAGCGGCGCGATGGGCCAGCTGCTGCTTCATCCTCTGACTCAATAGGCTCCCCCACCTGGATCAATGCCAGACCATCCTCATCTTTGACGTCTGCCCAGTCGCGGGGATCCAGATCCATCTCCGCGGAGGTGACACTGACATTACTTTGATCGACAGACATGGCGGACGGTGTACTGCGTCTTGGCACTGTGTGGAGTCAGTTGTGAGCATACATAAGTACCTTTGTACGTACTGTACTTCTGCGCCGGCAGTTCGACAGTCATCTTGGATCGTAACGTACCCTCCTTTCCAACAGCCGACCGCTGAGTAGCATGTCGCTGCTCCTCAGCCTGAACCTCAGCCACGGATTTGCTAGATGGTAGTACAATTGTTGCTCTCTTCTCCTGCTTTGGTGACGAGCTATACCATTCAGCACTCTCCTAATCAAGGCTGTGTTAGAAAAGCAACTGTAACTCCGGGACGTACTTACGACAATGGGAGCAGGTTCAGGTAGACGAGCTAGCGAGTACCCGGCCTGAAGTCCGACGTCGTCTTGAAGATCCACCTCCCGTCCGCGGATCGAAGCGAGCATGCCGCGGCACGTGTCAAGCAGGTCTGTAAGGAACAAGATGTCCGAGTTGACCTGTGCGCGCCACTCGCGCAGGTCCGGGAATGTTGGGTGCGGCAACTCCGGCCGATCATTACCTTCTTCGAGATACAGCAGGTTAATGTCTGCGCGCATAACCGCCAAGAACAGCCATTTCACGCCATAAGGACCTCCAAATAGCGTGTTTGTCGGCTCGTGAATAAAAGTGTCCGACCTTAACACAATGGAAAAGTGTTCGTAGTCGTAGGAGTCATGGTCCGGGTGCTTCGCGTCCCAGAACGGTTTATCCAGCCATCTGCTAGTAAAATGGCCCAGGTAGGCCTGTGGCATCGGTCGCTTTGAGGGAATATGCGGCGACGCGGCCGCGATGACGTCGTAGAATTCGATGGGAGGCTGGAACAGCTATTGGGAAGCGATCGCTGCATTGAACAGAGCATCCAATCACTTACCGAAACAGGCCCTACAAGCTCATATGCGTTAAACGCCATAACGAGAGGCTTGAACCTCAGATTCACATTCGCGGCCAGGTCAACGCGATCTTGATCCGGCGCAGAAAAAGGCTGATAGCATATCGTTTTTGGCCCGCGGAACGGTAACATGTTCCGGATTTCGCAGAGCGCCTGTGTATCGTCATCGGCTCGATATATGCATCGGGTGACATAGAGTCTGCTCGGTGGACCATACTTCAAGGTGGAGCCAGGGCTCAACCACGTTTGACGAATCCGCTCAGTGTCTCGTGACTGCCCTCCGAGCAGCTGAAAGCACATCTCACTCGGAATCTGCTTCCGCTGACCAAGTACGATATGAGTTATGTTTCTCCACAGCTCCTTGTCGGTTTGCAGGTACGGATCCCGAAGATGCGTAACGTCCTCCGGTAGTCGCATGGGATGTATTAGCCTAGCTGGATCATCGTACTCTTCTTCGCCCGTCTCCCACGTAATTGGGCCAGGGATTCCTTGAAATTCTTTCAAGCGGAATGAGCTAAGTCATGCAAGCGCTGATGAGACACTCACGAGCCAATAAAGTCACATACTCCTTCAGAAGAAACTGTGCAGTTTGGCATCCACCCCGAATCACTGGGAACCAAGGCATGAAAGATCCATCGAAGCTGCCATAGATACGAGGTGGGGCCAAACGAGCTTTGTGACACATGATCTGTGCTGGAAACAGAGATCAAAGACTGGCATCGGAAAACAGTTTGAACTCACCATTGTGACCACGCTGAAATGCAGCCCAATCATCTAAGATCTCACCGGTCGCCCAGCGGGTAGAGTTGAGAGATGACGACCTGTACAAAAGTTCGTGAATAAACTCTACAATTATAGCCTGTCACTTACTTGTGCAGAATGAGTTTGTTACGCTCATCTCGCCAGGCGGCCAATACTACGATCTCCGCGGGAGTATTCCGGCACATCACAGCGACGGTATCCTCAATATCCCTTGGCAGATCGCGTAAGGATCTACAAACTTGTTCATCACCCTTCATTGCCGGTTCCACGTATATACTCACCTCGTGCGATCGTCATCATCACACGCCGCGAAGTCTACATCGGGGTACATATCGAGGCGCTGGCTAATCATTGCTCCCTGCTTCAGTGCCGCCAGGTTGCGTCCGTAAGGGGAAGACGGATCGAGTTGCAGGTATCCCTGCTCAGCAAGTCTCGCTCGGATTCCGTCGATAGTCTCCTCAAGCTCCATCAAACCGGTTTGGGGGACCATCTTGGACTACATCGTCTTAGCACGATTCATTCTAAGTGAAAGATTTGCACACCCAACTCACTATCTTCCCTTTTCCCGTTGTCTTCTTCGTAGAAGAGCCTCGTATGGCCTTTCCAATGTCGTTTAATCGATGACGAAGTTTCTGCCCAATGCGCTGTATCAATTACCGGTACCCGGTGCAAAACAGTATGCCTACCTCACTGAACCGCCACAGTTCAGGGCCATACAGACAGAGTCCATGTTCTTCTTGCGTGTGAGCGTAATGCTCAATGTATCTAGGATGTCGATAGGGGAAACGAAGCATGATAGCGCCCTTTACCTGCTCCATGAAGTGACCCACGGCAAGCTGCTTACTCTGCTGTACCCATAGATGCAGCGGGTAAATATCACGCAGGAAGGCTTCCTCCTGGGACGGTATCTTCACTGTCGATGCAGCAGGCATGGTGGTTAACAGGAAACTACTGCAATAGTGCAAATAACGTAATTAGCATCTCCACGTGGCTGTAACATGTGGATTACGTTTATTGTCATCGCCGCGGCGATTGGCTGCACTTCCGCGGCGACAACTCTGAATCATCAAAACGCATGGTTTTGTACACACAACTTGCCGCTACCGGCGCATCTGTCCAGATAATACTTTACGGATGTTTCGTGGTTGTGTGGAATCACTGCAGCTGATATGCATGACTTCTGTGCAGTAGTCCTCATTTCATGAACTAAGATGTAGACTTTACCCACGAAATAATGCAATTAACATTGACACAGTTTGAGATTTCATTCTCCCTCTTCCACATGTGGGACAGTCCGCGGCACGCGCACGTCACTCCGCGGCATACCTCGACTCGTCACTTTTTCTTTTTTGGTCGTTGACTTTTTTTCTTCAGCTCGGTAATTGCGTCTTGATATGCAGCAGTTTTGATGGAGTGTCTAGCACTTTTTCGCCGTCCTGCTGAAGCCTCCGCGAGTGAAGGCATCTGGGGTTCATCTTAGTTCATCACTGGGACACCAGACGCAAGGGCTTACCATTAGTTCCTCCGGTCTAGCCTCCGTTCGAACACCTACTGTACGAGCCAACGGCTGCTGCTCCCTGGCTGCCGGTAAGAAATCAAAAGTTCTGTCTGGCCCAGCTTCGGGGACTACCCAATGGTAAGTACGGAGTTGATCCCAATGCAGCTCTTCCACTTACCGTTTGTTTCCTCTTCGTCTTCAGTAGAATCCACGTCTCCTAACAATAATGTGATATCTATACGCTCCCTTGACTCCTCGAGGTCTCCTTGTTCATCATGCTCAATCTCTGCAAGAGTGTAGTCGGCATCTTGATCTTCAAGCTCTTCTAGCTCCGATGTCGGACGTGGTAACATTTCGAACATCTCTTTCAAAACTGCAGGATCGTCTGATAGGCCAGATGTAGATGCAAAATGGTCGTCCTGCTTGTCCAGGTTCCTTCTCATACCTGGCTGCTGAAAGGCTATTTTCACCTCTCTCGCCCAGGCGCTCTGTCGCTCCGCCAGTGTTTGCTTCAAGATCAACCTGGACTTTGCAATGTCGCTTCGAAGTCGCTTTACGAGTGATAAGGCCTGAACTTCCATGCTTTTCAGGCGATCAACTGCGAAGTATCGACTGATTTGCTTCGGAGCTAGTGACGCCGATGCCGCCCTTTGAACATTTTGGAGGATCCTGGACAAAGCAAATGCTAGAACGCGTACACCTTTTGGACCTCCGTATACTGTTTCTGTCTCCGTGTGGATGTGTGGCTGGCTTCCTTCCACGTGCAGTACAAGCTGCTCCATGCTCCATAGCTTGTGTGCAGGAGACCGGCTGTTCCAAAATGGTGAGGTCAACCATGCTGCTGGAATTAGGTTTTCCTCGCGCATGACCCCACTATGATCCTGCAGATGAGGGTTCGCCTTATTGCTAGCCAACACAATGCAGCCCTGAAGTAGTGAAACTAATTAAGCCATATGTTTAATGCACCAGTCGCAACACGCACATGAATTGGACCATCAGCCTCCATGAGACAAATTTCCCGCATGAGCTCAAAAAGCCCTGGCTGCTGCTCATGAGTCGATTGTATTGCCTTCATCTGTTCAATGTTGGAGGCAGTGTATATATGCGAAGTTCTCGCAAGTGGAAGCCACTTCTCTGGCTCAAATGGCAGCGCCGGTACGTCCTGAAGCTGAATATATCGCGCGTAGAGTAGCTCTTCGGCAGTCCAGTTAACGTTGTCCTTGTCAAAACTATCCTCAGCCTTCTCCTGTAGATCAAGTGGCTCAAGCTTCCCATGGCGGGGAAGCCTAGCGAGTCGGAAGACTGAATTAGCTCCCAAAAGCCCATTTTGAGCATCCAAATGATGCTTCGTCCAGGCGTTTAAGGTTACGCGCGACCAGGTATTCATATCGGTTAGTCTTGGAATACCCTCGGGCAAGCGCGTTGGTTGAATCCAGCAGCCAGGAGCGTCACGCTCTTCCGCTTCTATGCGTTTGTATGGCAGCTTAGCTCCTCCCCTCGCCGCTGATTTAATGTGAGCATGAACTCTTGTCAAAACACGATTATCTTACCACTCCAGCAGTTCAGGTACCGTCTGTGCAAACGCTTTTCATCATCCATCAGAACTCTGTACCCCTTCAGGCTCGGAAAAGTGGGTCTTCCAAGTGCGTCAGGGTAGATAGAGGGCTGGTCGGGTGCTTTCTGCGCTGACGGAATTGCTGTCATACAAGTTACATTAGAGTACTCATATGGGCATTCGGCTACGCACTGGATGCTCTCTGAGACCATTCCTCCCACTCCATAGTAGCACTTGTTATTGAATCATTTTTCATGAAGGTCTTTGCAGTTTTTGAGACATAGCTGACGATGCTAGTATGAGCCAATTTCAGAAGCGAACGAATTGATGGACTGACCTGAATGTGGCTGCCTCACCGGAGGAGTCGTGCCATGATGCGAGTACAAGCAGCTGAACTCCAGTGCGGTGCTCGAATCCCTTGAAAGCTCCTGTAAGCGCAACTGGTAGACCAGCCACTAGCCTGTTCTCCCGTAAGTTCTGTTTGCAATTTGGGTCTCGTTACTCACACTTCCTGTATCTCCGCTGGCTGCTCTGAAAAGTGTCTTTTTGCCGATACTCTGACCTGATCCGCCAGCTGTTTCAGCTCCGCTACCTCTTCTGGGCTATCCCGATGCGCAGCTGCTAACTCCTCGTCCACAGCCTGATTGTACGCTTCAAATAGCTGTTGTGGATTCCCTTCTGGACAAATTGTGTCCCGCCTGGACATGATCTTGATTCTATACTTCTGTTTGAAGAGTAAACGAAATGAGACGAAGCGATTGAACGTGATTGTCTCTTCATCGTCCTCGATCTCGCGAGCCTTTGCTGAGTCGTTGTAAAAGATTCGTTTAATTCTCTGATTCCTGAGTTAGCAGATGTATGGCAACAGGCAGTGACTCATCTCACAGTGTGAAAGCTATCGCGTATTGCCGCTTGAAACGCTCGGGGATCATCAGGATGAATGGATATATCCCTGTATGGATACCTCATGAAAAACTGTTCGATAATCTTGTCAACAAATTGGTCTTGAGGATTGTATAACTCGCCGCTTTCATCACGGCTGTCCCCAGCTTGACCAAGTTGATTCCAAGCGTGAAGATGTTCAGCAATAAACACTCGCTCTTCCGGCTCCAGGAACAGCACCTGCATGCTGCAGTGCTGTAGTAGGCGATAGGGCTTTACTCAACTCTGTTGAGCTCACGTACGACCTCGTGTTTTGGAAGTTCATAATGCTTACGTAAGTCCGCGGAGATTGCAGATATGCCGCGGTGGTGTCACTCATCACGCTTCACATCATTTTGCCCATGCCTGAAAAGTACATTTCTTCGCCGCTAATACTGCTCAAGCTGGTTCTTCCAGGTACTTGTACAGCCTGTAAATGATGACTTTTGATACATTTGCATGACTTACAGAGCTTCCACATAAAGATCACCTGTGAATCATGCTGCATAATTGCTCTCCAATTGTTCAATCCCGTTAAATCGTCCCAGCAGTGGGAAAGGTCCATTCATATGTGCCAATATGCTTGTTCTCCAATTTGCATGGTTTGAAACATCCCTAAAACCTTACGTTCATGCTCAATGAGCTTAAACAACGCGTCGCCGCGGAGTCTATGTGCTTTTGACATTAATGTCCAGACGCCGCGGAGATGCAACATGTTTCCGCGGCGCCACGTTCACCCCTCTTCACTGAAACAAATTCCGCGTAAAGACCCGTTGATCCGCGGCACTAAATGGCCCGACTACCTCCGCGGATCCTCAATCCTCTGCGCTGATACAACTCGCTTTAATACTCGGAGTGATTAAATGTTTTGGCGGCCGTTCTACTTCGTTCTTGGGTGCAACTGGGCTTAATCGAATTAGAGACCCGCTTGGTGTATTGGATGACGCCTGAACGAATAGAATATTTATTGCAAGCTAGTGAACGTGTGTTGAAGCTCTTGTGATAGCATATAATGAGCTCCTATGAGAGATAGTAATACCAACACTTACTTTTCGCTATAGTATTGTACTACAACCAGCACTGACATCTTTGGCGGTGTTGTAGAGCCAGTTACGCCGCCGTAACTGGCCGCGGCGCAACATACTGAGAGGTGGCGACGGTAAAATGGATCACGTGTGCCCACATCTCGTCCCTGTCTCATCACAAACAGACCCTTCGTCTCGTGGTGATACATCAAGACGAAAAGCCATGGAGACCGATATCTCTCTCGTTCATCTCGATATCGCGGCAACCCTAGGTGCAGGGGAGCAGTACAGAACGATGGGTGCAATGTGGCTGTGTGAGTCAGGGGGTAGACAATCACATGATCTCTTCCCACACACATGCAGCTGGGCGCTTTGTCTATCAATATAACAGCAATCCTACGCCTGTATTAATATGCCTAGTACCATAAACTGTAGTATTCAAATGGACTACCCAGCTGCTTCATCCAATACAAGATACATGTGCCTTAAAGCGGATCCTAGACAAGACTCAATCAGTGATTAGATTAAACTAGCGAGGCAGCCGACTAGGAGCATCGCTGCGATAGCTTTGGATATTAGAGTGATATTCTCGATTTCGGCGAATTCAATTTGCAGTGCTGGATCGCTGATATGCCCACTATATAAAATCTACTAGCGCCGTACGAATCGAATTCACTTATTCTCGTTTACTTTGCGTCCTTGCAACAAAAGCTTTGGCCTTCCATTGACATGTCGAATCCTCCTTGTCGACGAGCGATGGAAAACTCTTTGGACTTTCGAAGCCACTCGACCGACATACCATCACGCGCCTCTCGGTTCTTGCGTTGAATGATTGATCTCGCTAACTAATCGCACCTGCAACAATGAATTTACTCGTCTGAGCCAGCACCTCAAGACGCATTCTATTTACATCGGCGCGACACGCGACATGCCGAACAGGGTATGCCGGCCAACACATCCCAGGTGATTTCAACAGCCGGCAAACGCGCCTTGTGGCAGCTACTTGGCTGTTGTGAAGCGATAGCATGACGTCAACAAACATCGACCTCCCGAGCCAAAGAACCACCGACGACTTTACGCTTAGCTTCCACAGCCGCGTCGGTAGGGTCGAAGGCGGTGTCGCATGACTGTAACCATCCGCGTATGGAGGCGGCAGCTTCTACACATTGCCTACATGCTCGGCGGCCAACGTTGCACGTTGCGTGAACACCCGAAGCCGACATTCTGAAACTTTCGCGCAAGTTATTGCAAAAGTATCGAGGACTTCATACAATAAGGAATCGTATCTAGAAAGTATAAAGCGGCCCGAATGCCTTGGCTCATATCATCTCCATAGGACAGTCATTCACTTTCATCTACTTTCCATCATTCCCTTACTTTCAGCCATGAAGTTCTTTGCTTTCGCGATTGCTTTCATCCCTCTCATCCAAAGCTCCCTGGCAGCTCCTACTCTCAAGGACCGTGATTGTACTACAATTCCTTCTACCGCCGATTCAGCCATTCGTGACCAGGTATATCGCATCGCCCAGGGGCGTGGTGTCACCACCAAGGTTTTATTGGCCACATTCGAGGTTAGTGGGAGAATTGCTAACAGTGTTGTCGGTTGAAAGCTAATAACTTCTTTGCATCTACACTAGACTGCTTGGATCGAGTCTCATGTGAACAACTTGTACGTACTCTTCAAAAAGCGATACGTAGAGAGACACTCATTATGGATGGGTATATGCAGGAACTGCGGTGATCAGGACTCCATTGGGGCTTTCCAGCAACGCCCCAGTCAGGGATGGGGAACTTATGATCAAATTATGAACGTTGACTATAGCACCGGCAAGGTAGGCCGTACTTCAATTGTCTTCTCTCTCCGTTTGTTTACTAAAGGAAACCCTAGTTCCTGGATCAAGCTATCCCGAACGACGTCAATAACCCGGGTTTCACTGCTGGCCAGCTCGCCCAGTCCGTGCAACGCTCCGAATTCCCTGACCGAGTACGTTTTTCTGCTGAGTTGCTGGTGTACCTTTCTTAGCTAACGAGCGACTCCGTAGTACGACCAAGCTCAATCGATTGCTCAAGATCTCATCAATCAGGCCAGAGCGTCCGTGGGTGGGAGGGGTGCAAACTGACGGTGGGTTTGATTATGTAGATTTTGACAAATATCTGCTCACTTTTATCATTTAGATTGCCTGAGATTCAAGTGATGGGTTGAAAGACAGGCTCTTGGATGGAATTTGTGTCTGACAAGATGGCAATCCCTGATGAGCGTGGGAAAATATGCACTTTCCACTTCTACTACAATGGTTCTTTTTTTGCTCGGTCATTATGCTGTTCGTTTTTTCTCTTGGGTACATATATAAATGCGTTTCCCCCATACATGACATAGACGAATATGTTCAAAATCACATCCGCTTGTGGTACATAAGTCTCGTGTCTAGAATCATGCAGTGATATGTCTCCAGAATCAAATTCCAAGATGTATAAAAGGCACCCAGCGGAGCGGTGAGACGCCCTGGCTACGTAGTTGATCAATAGCCTCATGGAGTGCCTCGCATACCTCATTTGTCTCTGGTACTTTTCCATTGCGTGTCAGGTGCTGGTAAACTGCCGAGGCTACTGTTGGGCCATCTCGATCGTCAATCGACCACATTGTGGCAATGGCAGCCCGAAACCCCGCAAACAAGAAGCCTCCTGCCAGGTGCATAGCTTCGTCTTGCATTCTACGATCACCGGAAGCAGTTTGACAAGCAGAAAGATATACAAACCCGGGTTTGGCTGCAGCTTGCATGATTTGGCGAAGTTGGAGTGTTCCATCATGCAGAATCAGCGAGCTAGCCAAAGGCTCGGCAATATTTTGGATCCCATGGCATGCCAGGTGAAGCCAATCAGCATCTTTGATGGCCGCGAGCACGCCCGATACCGTTGCTTCAGTATTCTCTAGTTGAACCCATTGTTGTAAGGGAGTGACTTGAGTTCGAACTTGCTCGAGCTCCTCTTTGGTGCCTGGTAATGGAACTTGTCCTGGTGTATTAGGCATTCCGACGCCGAGGATCTTTGGCCGTTGGTGCTGGAAAGGCATTTCGTTACTAAGAAGTGTCTCTAGCGTAGGAATGTAAGATGATTTGAAGAATTTTGTGATATTTGGACCATCTTCAGACGCATATAGTCCAGCTGCATGAATGGGAAGTGATGTATAGGGCCCTGTTGGACACCACCAGATACGCTTGGATTGCGCATGGTGCTGAATCAATATTTCAGCCATAAATAACAGTCCGAAGAGTGCAGAGTACGTCTTGAACGCCGACTCACCAGCAAGAGAAAATCAACCACCGGTTGAACAACTGTGATCCACAGTCTAGCCAAAATACCAATTAGCGCGCTCTCTGACTTGGCCCGGTGATTCACGGGGAGCTTCGTAAAATGTCTACTTTCGCGCACTGTACGCCCTACTTGAGACAGCGTCTTTCGAAGCTCAACCGTCATTTGTTCAGCATCCGCACGAGATGAGTGAGTGAGGGGTAAGACGTGGCAGTCCTCCGAGGAATTTAGAATAATGAGGGCGTCACAACGAATGTCGCTACAGTTGAGAATTATGACTGGCCCGTTTCTACTGGCCATGCGTAGCTCTTGAAACGGCCTCGCCCTCAGAAAGTTTGTCATTCCTGGTAGCATCCTAGCCGTCTTGAGCAATGTTTGCCAGTGGTTTGCAAGGTCTCGCTGGCGTTGAGCCATTTCTTCCGTAGTAGATACAGTGCCTGAATCAGGTGAAAACTTAGCAAAACTACCATTTTGGAGAGCTATAGCGGTTGCTTTCATGTTAGATGCAAGTTCAGGAGCACTAGGCAAGAGGGCTTCAAAATCACTGCGAAGCTGCAATAGCTGGCGGAAAGTAATGGCTCGACCCTCCTCAAGAACTTCAACTGCCTCAGCTAGATGGTTTCCCGCAATCCCCCATGCAGCCCCGTCCACAGCAAGTGTAACAATATCTTGGTGAGTAAGTGAAAGCTGTCGCAATGCAATGTCTTTTCCAAGCCATGAAACTTGTGGCAGAGCGCTCAATGCAAAGCGGTAAAAGCCCAGGTCAGATCTTCGGGCGATACCGTATGCATCAATCTTGTGTTCACGTTGCATTTTAATACCCAACATAGCAGCACGTAGAGCATTTGTTGCAGGCTTTAATGGCATCAGCGTTATAAGATCAGCCGAGAGTATGATGATTTTGTCTGCTTTGCGGTAGTCTTCTAGATCTCCCAGTCGTTTGTACCGCTCAAGATAACTCAGAGCAAGATTTACTTGACGGACTGAAAGATCGGGGTGAGACCAACCAGTAGTCTCGACAGCCTTTTGGTTATGTTCGATAGCCAGTTCGAGGTCTGAAATCGTTTCGAACAGTTTATACAACTCAGTAAAGATCGCTCCAATGCCCGAATGGCAGAGAGCTCGCTCATTTGGGGAGGCACGAGGAACACGCCACCCAGGTATACTTGTACCTAAGGCTAACTTGTAGAGATGTAAAGCGCGCTTTAGAGCAGATTTATCGGCTGTATGGTGGTACCACGAAACATGACACTCGGCTAGACTGCACATGTACCGTGGGTCGGGGTGCGTCCCCGAGTTTTCTAGAGCGATAGAGGCTGCTTTAGTGGCCAGACCCAGGCCTTCCTCTAACCTGTTTTGCTTGTAGACCGCTGAGTAGTAGCGGCTGAGTGCATACTGATGATACCCAAAGTTTGTGTTGTTGGGTGAGATTGGCGGAAGAAGATTAACACTGATTAGCCGCTCCGCTGATGCAAGATCAAGTGGATCTTCAAACCTCTCAAAACAGGACAGATACACAATAGCAAGTTGCGCTCGACACCTCGTGTCAATATAACGATCAGAGAGTAGATCGACAGATCGACGACATAATTGTTGAGCTTCGCTCAGGTCTTTAAGTTGGGAGGATTGGTCTCGTTCAAATGTCCCTAACCTCTCGTAGCGATCAAGGTACGCAGCTCCAAGCTCGGACAGATAGAAGGGGTGAAGTGGTTTTGTAGGCTCGGTGAGATCAACGGATTTCTTCCGTTCAGTGATGACTTTGTCTAAATTAGCTGTGGACTCCGACCAGTAAAAATGTTCTGCCAGGTAGCAACTGCGTTTGTAACATGCTGCGGCTATTTCAGCGTTGTCCAAGCATCCGCTGTCAATCAAGGCACCAAGAGCTCCAACTATTGATTCAAGGTCTTCAAAATATCTTTCATCGTCGTATCTTTGCTCTAGTTTTTGGATTAGCTCTGTGTACAATTGGCAGAGCAATGTTTTTTTATCCAAGCTGGTAGAAATAAGACGACGAAGTTCGTCCAAACGAGCAGTAAAATCCGTAGAGGGAGGATCAGGTTCATAGAGGCCCATAGTGAGGTTAAAATCTGATACAAATCTGCTCTGTTAGGATAGTAACTAGATCGGGTCATGATTGAAGCGCCTGGCGCGTATGACAACACTGATTTGATTGTTTGATTCCGATGAGGTGGGATGAGATTATGTGCGTAGTAATGCCACTAGGGGCGTGTACACAACGTCCTTCTGGAGTAGTATTTAGTTCGTACCTCCAATACCGTGTGGTGGAGGTCATGCAGAATCAAATCCATTGTTGGACAAAGGTTAACAAAAAGAAATACATCACTAAAACAACTCAAGCAGCAAACCCCATACGAGCATTCCCTTGATCCCAAATACTATAATAGTGCTTGAGTAGACTGCCTCCAACGAAGTTCTGGTCGAAGCCAGCGTTGATAAACATCTGGCATATCTTGGGATTGCTTTTGAATGGGCCAACGCTAAGCTCTTGCGGCGGGATCGAAAGGACGACGGGCTACGGAAACACTATTAGACAGTTTTTCATAAGTCACTTCATTGTTAAAGTAGCAAACATTGCCAGACTGGTCGGTGAACATAAGATCGACACGGGCCCTGACGCTTGAGAGTTCGGAGCAAGGCAAACCGTATGCTCCCTTGTTCCCAAATGGTTTAATTTTTGAGGAAATCAGAGCGTAGAGCGCCTCTGTTGTGCTCTTTGGAAACTGAACCTAAAACTCACGGGCTATAGACACAACGGCATTTGAGGACTCCACTACTTACGTTAGCGGTTCCGGTGTCAAAGTACACTTGGCGAACTTGATTCAATACACTGTTTGTTTTCCCGTTGACCGCAAACTGAGACGATTCCAACTGCCAGAATCCCTGAAAATCGTGTGATCAGCAGTAACCCATGCTGCTTCAACGTATTCAATCAGACATACCCAAGCTCCCTTTGCAACCGGAATATATGACAACTTTTTGTCTTTGAGCTTTGTTTCATCAACTCCGCCAATTGTCATTTCAGCATTTCCGATTGCCTTTGGAGTTAAGTAAAAGCCCATCACCGCTACAGATAATTCAGCGTCATCTCGTTGTAATGCCCCAATACGTTGCCAAACTGCTCACGGGATAAACCATGTTGAACGAGATTTTGAAAGAATGATCCGTTTGCTATGTAGCCCATGCCTGAAGTTGGGATGAGTTAATGAATCAGAAGGATTGCAGGGAGACACTGACCAAACACGCCATCGAATGGATCGTTCCAGAACCCTGACGATTGTTTGATAATTAGATAAAAGTCGGTCAGTACTGCTGGCAACCCAGCTATCGAGACCATGTCCTGTACGGCTGAATAAATGAGGAAATCGCTAGTCTTTATAAACGGTCTCAGTAATGTTATGTTGATGCTGGACTCGTGTCGGCCTCACACTGGGATCGACGCCTACACCTGTGGCGAATTCAGCATAATACGACTCGTTATAATCATAAAATGTTGAAGAGAGTGTTCTATCGAACTTCTTCTGTTTTGAACATGTCTCACAGGACAAGTCTAGTATGTCAACAAGTAAGCAACACGTCTGAAATTTTACGACTGCAAGTGCATTAAACTATCACCTGGAATCTCTGCATCGAGGCTACCAGTGTCAAACACCGCTGTAAAGTTTTGGGGTGGAGTACCAGCCTGAATTGCGCCATACCACCTTCACGAATTGTGCCTGGATCAGTCTCCAGAAATCTCGTGGGGTAACGAGTGCTTACTGCAAGTCGGTTCCGTCATAGTAGTTCTTCAGGGGAACATTTTTCTGTGGCAGTGTGCTAGAAGCCTTTCTCACGAGACCATCATCACGGAGGCGTCGAGAGAGGTTGACCTGTACTGGCGCGAGCAAAGCAAAGATACCAGAGGCTGTCGCGCCGAGAAAGGCTGCCGTCAGAGTAGGAAAACGTGGGAGCATCGAGGAAAGCTTTGTACTCATCCAAGCGCAAACCTCACAAGGTTTATAGGTGTTTTTTTGGGCGTGGATTACTTGGTGGTTCCGTGCCGACGCACAGCATAAGCTTCCGAAGTAAACGAAGTGGACACACGCCATCAAAGCCTGGATTCTAGTTCGAATAGGCTGTGCAACCAGACTCGACTTATCCATGGAATCCCAGTTCATCATCATTTGATTTCACATTAATCTACTAGGATTTTAATCAGAAAACTAGCCAGGCAAGGGAGAGCAAGGGTAAACAGATACCTAACATAGCTCAAATACCACCCTCAGCCTACTGCTCCTTCTTCCACTGCTCCAAAATCTCCTTTTCACGTTGAAGTTGCGCCTCTCGTTCAGCGCGAGTGTCTTCCCAACGTCGTAAATGCGCTTCGCGCTTCGCAATGCCTTCGGGGGTATTATCCATTTCGCTCAACGATAGACTTGCGATCGCGCCTCCGCCGTAAATTGAGGGATCGTCGGGTCGAGCGTCGAGAAACTCAAAGATATCGTCCATCCCAGTTCCAGCGTTCTCATCTTGACGCTGTGTGAGGACGGTCTTGCGTTCAGCGTTCCAGGTGTTGTCTGTTCGGTGCGTTAGTTTGGGTACACAATCCCGCATACACTAGACGTGCTCACTCTCCAGCTTCCACATCTTAGTATGTAGCCCTTTGGCATCTTCAGCAGATATCGTCTCACCCTCTTGAGCAGAAGACTGGGCGAGCATGATGAACTCTGCCTCTCCTGTACTCAAGCGTAAATTTCGTCCGGCCTACCTGGTCAAGCTAACATAACACTCACCCATATCCCAGACAAAAGTACGGCCCTTAGGCGGACGCTCGCCTGTTGATGGACAAAATTTGTCTAAATCAATTGCCGGTAGTTCCTTCTCCACATAGTTTCGCACTTGGAAGTTCCACCATGACGACGGCGGGTTGTACTCTGGTTTCACCTCTGGCCGTACACTCTGCTTTACCGCGACTATACCACATTTCAGATACATTTACCACACCCGGATCACGAGGGTACTTACATATCATGCCCCACAGCTTGTCATAGAACGCCTTTGCTCCCTTCTCGCTCAACGCCTTGTCCGTCCCAGCCAGTCCATCTTTCTGTGACTCAATGCACCGACGTATAAAGATCGCCTCATCCAATTCACACATCTGCTTTCCAGACTCGAACGGCACAAACTTGACTGGGTCGATCTTGGTAGATGTCTCAGCGACCCACGTGCGGAACTCATCATTTGCCCAGGTCGATGGAGATGGTACGATGTCGTTTGGCTTGGTGACCATTGCTACCCGGAAGGGAGAAACATACATAAGAGTGTTCTATGACGCTCACCATTAGCACAAGCCGGAAAAAACACAACAGACTCACATTAGAGTGTGGTGCATCAGCAAGGTGAGGGGACACGTGCGCAATGATGACCGTCCTGCAGTTTCGAGTAGCCTCTACATCGAACACAGGCTACCCAGACAAAATTGGGTGAGTTAACAAAACTAGCGATGGGCTTCAGAAATTTCCTACTTTGAGCGCGAGAGTAAGTTTCGAGCCCCTATAAACACATTCAGCTATATAGTTCTCAACTCGGTTGTCAGTCACTCACCGATAAGGTATATGCTGAAACCCTGTCTTGCCCTCGCCCTTCTTCAGCCGCTCAGCTTCGACCAACGCACGGCCACGGACGCAGTCCTTGAGCGCCATAAGCGACGTGTTGATCAACCGAGACTTTAGACGAAATGTTTCAGTCAATATATGCACAATCACATGGGGACAGCAATATAACGTACTTCGTCCATACGATCCTTAGTATGCGCCGCCCGGTCAGCTGCTCGTTCCGAACCAGCCAAATCGACGAGTACAAGGCGTCCAGGCTCGGCAGATGGGACGAGTGTATTTGTGATAGTGATATTAAGAACACAGTGCCTATGGTAGAATTGCTTTCAGAGTTATGCCATGTTCGTATTGAGATGTTTGCATAACTTACGATCGAGACGACGTTTCATTCTTCAATGTAGCAGAAGTATGACGATGGCCAGCAGCAGATGCAATCATGCTAGCCAATTCTTTCGAATCTGACACAGGGACGACCTTGGCAGATACGCGAATCTCGCCGAGCTGCACAGTCAAGATATCAAATAAACCGAACAAACAATTAAGGTATGACTCACCTTGTCTTCTGCTACTTCTACATTTGCGCCATTTCCCTCTGCGTCGCGATCCAACAAGTCTGACACTTTGTTACCGAGTAGTTCGTACAGGCTTACACCGAACGTGTATACATCTTGTGCGGGTTTAGAACCATTGGGAAAGTGAGACTCGGCGTATAACTTTGCAGCTGGGAAAATGTCTCGAGAGATGATTTCTTCTAGGGAGGAAATGGTGTACGTCTGACAATTGCTAGTCAGCATGTTTCTCACCTCGAAATATAGAATTGAACACACCTTGCCAGATCCGGTCTACAAGAAAGTTGAGGGATGTGCGTGAGTTTTCGTGTTAATAAAGTATAGGTTATGGTACGTACTTGTCCATATCTATCATATTACAGATCAATACCAGCATTCGACCGACAAACAGAGAAACTCACGCAAGAATACACCCTACACCACCGCTCAAAACCGTATTCAAAAGCTAACAAGAGTCATTTAGAACAGCCGTGCACAAACAAGCTAGCCAAGTTGCTCGACTCACCCCTGGTTTGACGACCAAAGACTGATACACATGTTCACTACTACTCTCTGGTCCAAACGAGAAGTCTCCTTGAAACGCTTTATGTTGGATGGTCGGTCCAGACCACTACATCCACAATAAGCACCCGTCTCTCCCAGGTAGAACAAAAACAGCTCGCCTTTGAAGCCGGGACATGCACAACCATCTTCGTCCCCCTCGCATGCACACCGTGTAGCGGCTGTTTATCGTCAGAAGTCTCGCTCTCAAGGAACGGCCTCGTCCGTAGCAGAACAGTCACAACTTGCTTCGGCGCGTCTCCTTGTTCAGCAGGAGTGCTACTAGCCGGCTCGACCAAATCCGTAGGGAGGTCACTAGGATTGTTCTTGACCCATGTTTCTATAAGCTTAGAAAGTGCGTCTGAGTTCTTTTCGATCTGAGCTGTGGACAAAGACATTGTGCTAGGCCAAGAGAAAAGCAAGTGGTTGTCCGTCTCGCAGCACGCGCTTGATGGATTTATACCGCACCGCATGAACCAAACAAAGCTAGACCACCTCACTAAAGTCTTATCAATACTTCATAGACGTGTACCGATAGAACTTCGGCGCAGCTCAACCGCTACTCGTTGTGTTCGGCACGCCCGGTGAACCACATGCAGAATAAAATATTCTTAATACGACAGTCTAGACTATCCAAGGAGACACAGCAGTGTGATTCCTTGGCAGGTTTATTAAAAATAAGTCGTGCGCCATGTGGTCGAGGACACAGCTTACCCGACTCCCCGATTCCATAGGCGCCAGTGAGATGATTGTCCATGTTTGGACACAAGCGCCACTGAGCATCCGAATCTCGTTCCGTACCTTCCCACTCGGTTTAGCCAATTTCTTCGCGAGGTCAGTTCACTCGCTATAACATATATTCCAATAATAACTGGTGCTGACTTGAATATCATATTAACTAGATCCACTATAATGACTCTCTTTGGCTTCCGCAAGTTCCCGACACCCGTGAGTTCTACCCAATTCGTCCCGAAACCAATCTCACACGAATGAACATAACGTAGGTCGCAAAGCCCATGGCTCCTTTCTTCATCGCGTCAGGCGTGGTATTCTACCTCGTAGCCAAAGCGCAAGATGCTGGTATCAACTGTACGTTTTCCCTATTTCCATTAATTTTATTTTACTGGGTGCTGACGAGGGTTTGTATATCTAGCCGCGGAGCACAGGAACAGCCCCAAGAACCCGTACGCGGCGCAGATTGCAGCTCAAAAGGCACACCATTGATGATTCGGAGTCTTGTTGGCTGGCTGTATGAATGCGAAAATAGAATGATAGGATA
Organism: Ceratobasidium papillatum; assembly: GCA_037042815.1. NCBI lineage: Eukaryota > Fungi > Basidiomycota > Agaricomycetes > Cantharellales > Ceratobasidiaceae > Ceratobasidium > Ceratobasidium papillatum. The sequence continues at coordinate 38,875 of JAYRCO010000033.1, read as the reverse complement.
GGAGGTTTATGTTCGTTTTGTGAGTGCAAATCTGTGAGAGCGACGGTTTGATTCTTGGTACGATGGGATCGTACATGAGGTGGATCAGAAATCTTCAAGCGTGTAAACTTCGTATGCTGGCTCTTCATATGGATGCGCCTGGACAGTTGCCCTCAATCAGAGTCGATACTATCATTATTTCCCGCTCTTACCTTGCGCAGTTCAGCAATCGCCTGCCTGACAGCTTCAGGCCCTCCATTGACCACGACTTCCGCCTTTTCCTCCTCAACCATTTCTCCCTGATTTACTTGCCCTATGATAGGATTTGCACCTTGCATCGGGCGAAACTGTCCCATCCCGCGAGAAACAAATGCACATTCGTTGTACAGACCGATCTACAATATCGCCATAACTATCAAGGGTTGACATTCAGATGGATGAGACTTACTTGACCAACAGAACCAACTTCAGACGAAAGCGAAGCAAACAACGCTTTAAGAACCAGTTGCGTCTGTCCGACAGGCGCGAAGAATACAAGTTTATACCTCGTCGCAGTAGCCATGATCAATTAGTTGTTTACGCATCATCGCATTCAATTATGTATCCTTCCCATTGACATCACTTTCTTCAACAACTTCATCCGTGACACCCTCTTTCACATCTCCTTCTTCAATGGGCATGGCACCGACCATCCACTGAGCACCTTCATCCCATTCTGCTAGCTCTGCTTCGCCTAATGGCGTTCGCCCCGCAGAATTTTTAATATCGATTAAGGAAGGTTGGGCACCGGCGAGCTTTTGGACTATGGCTAGGTGTTTATTTGTAGCTGCCCAGTGTAGAGCTGTTGATTTCGAGGCATTTTGTACGGAGAGGATGGAAGATGGGAGGAGAGGTAGGAGGTAGGTTAGGATATCTATTCGTGTGTTCATATTAGCTTCAAGTAAATCGAAAGAAGAAGACGGACGCACCTTCATGCCCATTAGCACAAGTCATATGCAACACCGTATTCCCATTCTCATCTCGCGCAGCAACAACAGCCTCCAATCCAAACTTTTCAACAAAAGCCCTAACATCATCTATATCCCCATATCGACAAGACAACAACAGATCTTCATAATCTTCATTCGTAGGAGCAGACATGGATTAAGTTAAGTTAGAGACAGCGTCGATCACGCACATCCATAAATTTATGCGCGAGATAAGATATGCACTGCCACGTCCAATACTCGTGGCTTCGTCCCAACGACCACCACTCATGTCGTCCAAAGTCTCATTCACGGTTCGGCCGCCTCCTAGGCCGACAGCTGGTTCAGAAGGCTCAGCCTCTCCTGATTCCGAAGGACTGCGTCTACCGCACAAGCCAACGACAAGCAGTCCACTCGTTCCTACGTCCTCGTCATCTCGGAGACCTACAGGCAAACGACAATGGGCCTCATACACAGGTCCAGACAGCAGCGACGAAGAACCTGAAACGGAGGAGATGATCACTGGATTCGACGCAATGGGTGTACGACGGTACGTCCTATCTTCTTCTCTCTTGCAGAACACGCCACGGTCGAGCTCACACCCCAGCCCCCCCACAGCCTAGACGAATCCAAAAACAAACCCAAAGGTCCACTCATCATCGCACCCCAAAAAAACAGAGACTGGCGCGCAGAATCCATGGCTCGAAAACGACAAGCTGCAAACGGATACGTTCCGGACGGAGCGCGTGCTCGTGTCGAGGTTGGGAAAGACGGGAGTCAGGGGGGTCTTGGGACGCGTGGGGCGATTAATGATGGGCCTCAGTTGAGTGGGTTGGTTGTCAAACCTAAGAGGGAGGAGGAAGAGGAGAGTGGTGTGGTGAAGATTGAAGAGGATGTGGAGATGTTGGTTGAGGAAGTTAAGGAGGAGTTAAAGGAGGAGGAGATGGATGAGGATAAGAGGGCTTTGAATGCTGTGTTGAGAGGAGACCAGGGGGAGGAGAAGAAACGTGAACTTGGAGCGATCCGAGTGGAAGATACGCATGCTTGGTACGAAAAGTCTGAAGCTGATCAGCTCAAAGAGGACCTAGCAACCCGTCCAGACGAGGTACTTCTTCTCTTTCCCCCACATCAACCCCATTTCTAATTTATCTTTAACACCCCAGGCAACGCTCGAAGACTACGAACGCGTCCCAATCGAACTATTCGGCGAAGCCATGCTCCGCGGTATGGGCCACGCACCAGGCAAGCCCACCAACCAATCCGGCACAAAACAAATCCAACCCTACATCCCCGAATCGCGTCCGGCTCTTCTTGGGATTGGAGCCAAACCTCGACCTGTAGACGACGATGGGTCAAGCGCAGCTGGGAAGAAAAAGTTTACGAGGCCGGATAAGCGGTATGTTCCGATTGTCAAGGTTGAGAGGACTAATTCTGGGTCTGGTGTGGTGAGTGTTTTTTTTTAGTTGGATGAGGTGAATGGGGTGTTGATTTTGTTGTGTGTAGAGTTCGAGGAGGACATCGAGGTCTAGGTCGGGTTCGCCGCCTCGGGATAGGGAGCGGAGGAAGGAACCAGAGCGTGAGCGTGATAGGGATCGGGACTATGATAGAAATAAGCCTCGGGAACGTGAACGCGAACGGGACAGGGACAGTCGGGACTATCGAGACCGAGATCGAGACAAGCGAGAGCGAGGGTACGATTCTGAGCGTGCGCGGGATAAGGACAGGGACAACGGACGAAGGAAGGACTATGATAGTGATCGAGACTATGAGAGGCGTAGGAGGGACAAGGACAGGGGAGATGATAGGAAAGATCGGCGTCGGTAGACACGTTCAATGCATACAGTGGTTGGGAGTCGAACAAGACTTTACGACCGTCTTGGATTTATGTACCATTAATTTGTATCTGAGAAAAGTGGCGCATACACATCACAAATTAAATTGTCGCCAGACTTTGTTAGCCACTGTCTATTAAAGGCGAAAAGTAAAATGGTCTTAGCCACTTGTACAACCTAACAAAAGCATCTAACAACACCAGATAGTTTTATGGCTCGATATAAACATCGACAGGCATTACCATCCACTATGAGTCACGATGATATCATAATTACTCGCTTTACAACACCTGAGACTAAAAACGGATACACTCGAAACACAAATCGCGCCATGTGTCCAAAAAGGCTAAACGGGGACAGGGACAACTTCGGGAACTGCGGGCCAAGCCTGCTCATGTGAGCGTGGCCATGAGTCAAAGGCGCGCAGCGAACAACGTGCCCGAGATCCGGAAATGGACAAACTGTCACCGTAAAGTATTTGATTCTAGGTTGTCGTAATTGAGTTCGTTGTTGGGGATCGAGCATCAAACAACTGCGCCGATAAGAAAGACAACGCATGCGCGTCCCACCCAGCCAGCCACACGTTGCCACGCCAGAGTGGGCATACACTCTGTCGTTGTCCCCTTGGAACCTTCTTTTTCACACGAGCGCCTTGTGGCGGGAGCACACCATTCGGTCCCTTGATTCCAGCGCTGGCTCCACAGCATTACAGCAGCGAACAAGCCATACACAAAAGCGGCTATGCCAACCACCAGAAAAGTCCAAAAACCGCAACTCGCTCCAAAAGAGAAGTTTGAGCGACGCAGGCGGGGCTACCAAGAAGCAAACGAGAGACGAACAAATGCAGGGCGGTGCGGGCTGAGTCATCAGCGCTTGCCGCGGACCCCGGACGGCGACGCACACAAGGCCAAATAAACGTCGTTGATAATGCTCGCAGGTGGAACACAGAGGCGCATTCCCGACCACCTCCACCCCCTCATTTTACCATCGCTGTTATGATTACTGTTGCAGTTACGCTTGGCTTGCTCGTTGTCCCCGCGCTGGGCACTCCCTTGAGCACGTCGACGGAGCCTATCTCCCGTGGCCCGGCTGGTCTGAACCTCGCGCCGGTGGTTTCCCACCCCGCCGCTGAGCAAGCGCTTATCCCGAACCAGTACATTGTCGTCCTCAAGCCCGAGGCGACTGTCAAGGACGTCCATGCTCACACTCTACTCGTCCAGGAGCACCATGAGGTTAGTCATTTCGCCACTGTTGTTTGTTGTTCGTGGCGCCACGTGAGAGAGACAAGGAGCCACGAGACGTGTCTTTTTCGCTTTATCCTTTTTTCGTTTATTCGTGGCTGACGCGTTTACCTTCACCAAGGCCGATCCTCTTGCCGACAGCCCTGGCTTGACCCATGTCTATGACGGTGACCTCAAGGGATACGCTGGTCGCTTCAGCGACAGCACTCTCGACAAGATTCGTGCTCTCTCCGAGGTTGACTATGTCGAGCGCGACCAGGTTGTTTACGCGATCACCGATCTCGGAGGCGATGACTCTACTGCCACTCAACGCGGTGCCCCGTGGGGTTTGGCTCGTATCTCCCACCAGAACAAGCTCGGGTTCTCAACCTTCAACCAGTACGTCTATGATCCCAAGGGTGGCGAGGGCGTCGACGTCTACGTTATCGACACTGGTATCAATGTTGACCACAAGGAGTTCGAGGGCCGTGCCCACTGGGGTTACACCGTTCCTCAGAATGATGTTGATCAGGACGGCAACGGTCATGGTACTCACTGCGCTGGTACCATTGCCAGCGCCAAGTACGGTGTTGCCAAGGCTGCCAACGTCCATGCTGTCAAGGTGCTCGGCTCCAACGGCAGCGGTTCTATGAGCGACGTTGTTGCCGGTGTCGCATGGGCCAGCAAGGCTGCTCAAGCTGAGGCTATCAAGGCCATCAAGGAGTTCCGTGCTACTGGCAAGACCTCTCATAAGGGCTCTGTTGCAAACATGTCCCTGGGTGGTGGCAAGTCGCCTTCGCTTGACCGTGCCGTCAACGCCGCTGTCAAGAACGGCATGCACTTTGCCGTTGCCGCTGGTAACGACAACAAGGATGCTTGCAACTACTCCCCCGCGGCTGCGGAGCTCGCCGTCACTGTCGGTGCTAGCACTCTTGCTGACGAGAGGGCTTACTTCTCCAATCAGTAAGCGTACCATGTTTCGGATTTCTACTGGATACTAACCATGTATTAGCGGCTCGTGTGTCGATATCTTTGCCCCTGGTCTGAACATTCTGAGCACGTGGATCGGCAGCACCACTGCGACTAACACTATCTCGTGAGTTGTACGCGTAGCCGTCATTGAACGTACGTTAACAACTTCCTTCAGTGGTACTTCTATGGCCTCGCCTCATACTGCTGGCTTGCTTGCCTACTACCTCTCTCTCCACGGTGTTACCTTCAACCCGAACTTCGAGAAGGTCGTCTCTAAGAGCTACCAGGGCTCCAGCTGGAATGCGGTTGGTGCCATCCGGGCTGTCCTCCCCGGATGGATGTCCGCCATCGTTCCCTCTAGCTTCGTTGAGGCCGTTCAGGAGGTGGTCTCTGACGACGAGGCGTCTTTCTACAACGAAGATGGCACCCTCGACGTTACTCAGTTTGGTGGTGTCACCCCTATTCAGCTCAAGGGGGCTTTGATCGATATCGGTCTCCAGGGCAAGCTTGCGGATCTGCCTCCTAAGACCATCAACCTGTTGATCTTCAACAACGCAACCGACTCCAAGGGCAAGCCGTGGCGCCATTTGCTGTGATCTTGTTGGACAGTGTTCTTGCTTTGCCAGGTTGATTCTTAGTTGTAATAGTAGTTAGCTAGTTCTATTGATATTGAGGCACATGCTGCATTCGTTTGGTACCCTATGTTCGTGTGACTTGAACAGACGTCAATGACCGGTCTCGGTAACTGTAATTCGATAGGCGTGAGAGCACAGGGGCGTTACAGGGTGTGATGGTTACGCACCCGATTTAGCTATCCCGCCTTGGGCGTTTATGTTTCAGATACAAGTCGGCTCTGCGACGGGCAGCCTCCTGTTGAATTATTGAGGTTCCAATGGCTCCCGAGGTGATTGACGGGCTAGTACATGCCTCATAATGGTTAGTCTTGCGTGGTCGACGCCGCTAATGGCTCCGACGGCAGGATAGTTGTATCTTATGATGCGGAAGTAGGCGGATGAGGGCTTGTGTTGTCGCGTACGATTGATTTTCGCTCGGTTCACTCCGCATATAAGGAGCATGAGCGGGGTTTGAGAGGGTATATCTCACTGGTTTGAGTATACACCGACGTACTCGTTCTCATTCCTACTTGGACTCAACTCTATCTTATCAGTATCAGCCAGTCATAATGCGCTTCTCACTCTTTGTAATTGCTCTTACCACTCTAGTCGGTGCTCAAAATATCCCAACATGCGTGTTAACATGTTCAGGACCGGCTGCGATCGCTGCTGGATGTACCAATTCGTACGTTCCGCCCCATCCACTGAAATAATATTCTAATGCATCCCTCTTTGTATAGACTCGACGTGAAATGTATATGTGACAATCGAGGAGCATTCGCAGCGTCCGTGACGCCGTGTGTACTTAGCACTTGTTCGCCCCAGGACCAAGTGACTGCGTTACGTTTACAAAATTCGTTTTGTGACGCTTGTGCGTATATTCTTTTCTTCCCTTTAATTATTTAGTGTTCATTGTGTTCTTTCCCCTTGATAGCTGCACCCTCTCCACCAGCTGCGCCTGCTTCGCTAGCTTCGAGCTCTATGACCATGTCCATATCAGCTCCTTCAGCCGGTGGAGGTAGTACCAGTTCGAGTGTCGCTCTCGCAGGGGCCGCGGCTCCAACTGGGTTGTCTGCGTCCTCGGGTGATGGGTTTAGTTTGAATGGTGCTGTTGGTGGTGTACGAGTAGGCATGAGTGGGGCATCGCTAGCTTTGTGCCTTGGTATCGTGGTTCTTGCCCTTTAATCTTGCAAAAGGGGTTCAAAAGGGGTTACATCACGAACCCGGGGTATGCCTGATTACAAATCCATATGCCTGAATGTCAAACCGCATGCCATAGACGAAATATATGCACATACATGCAGGCTATCTGCGTATGTGTTCTGTCCACTGTGCATGTATTCTGTCTATGGCATATCCCGGGTTCGTGATGTAGGATTTGGATGGACTTTCGTGTTTAAGTTTTAGTGGTTTATTTTAGATTAGAATATATCAATTAGTTGTATACATAGGTTCCATTAAGAATAGAGCCACTCAGGCAACCGCGCCATGTCTAGTATTCCCGAGATGGCCGAACAGACTTTCAAACATGAGCGCCCAGTTACCGGTCAAAATTTGCTCAGAATTGGACACTGGCCGACACCTTTATTCAGATATCACAGATACCCCTTTGACGCTTATGTGGGCAATCCGGACCTAAAAACAGTATCTCGTTGCTTATAAAATCATTTTTAGTTGCCGGAAAGATATGTTTGTTGTGATCGGTTACTGGCGAGTCCCGTTCACCGAGCTTGGGATGCTCATTAGCCAATTCCTTCGAACATCCAAACTTCCAGCCAGGCTCCGCGTAAGGAACTTCTCCGATCAGACCATACAGGCCCGTGGGTCTAAACAACACATTGTGAAAGTCCACATGGGGCTTCCCCGCTTCAGGAACGTCACAAAAATGAGCCCAGAAAGGGCACCGTCCTCGGCTCTGGCAGTCGACGAATCACCTCTGCGGAGATGCGCGGGGTTCGCGCTTCTGCGTCCAAGTTTCAACCTCCAAAAGCAGTCCGGGATCGGCATTGTGTTGACGCCGAGGTGTAGCTGTGTGCATACACTCGCCATGTGACACATGTCCACATGCGCGTGAAAAGAAAATACTCACTTCTTCAATCAAGTTCGCAGAGGTAGCGTATAAATATACGGGAGGACGCGTCGAGCGGGTTGTTGTTGATCCATTTCCCCTTTCACCCGTCACGATGAAGTACTCTTTCGCCCTCGCTGTTGTTTTCGCTGGACTTGCTGCCGCTCAGAGCACTACCGGCAGCGCCGCCCTCCCAATTCCTACATCTGACATTGATCCTTGCATCCTCAAATGCGTAACGGACTCTGCTAGCACCGCTGGATGCTCCAGCATGTACGTTGGCACGATTCCTCTAAACAAGAACATCCTACTAACTTACGTGGCAGTGCTGACACCAGCTGTATCTGCACGAGTGACAAGTTTTTGACCGCCGCTACGGGTTGCATCACAACATCATGCCCCGATAAAGCAGCACAAGCTATTGCACTCCAGTCGCAGCTCTGTGATGCTTGTACGTTTCCTCGTTTTGTAGAGTCGCTTAAATGCAGTTTGCGACTCTTTTTGACGATAATACTGACTGCCATGTGTATATAGCTTCCTCTAGTTCACAGTCCGCGAGCCAGAGCTCGACCTCCAGTGTAGCCAGTAGCACTGCTACAGCCCCGGCCACCTCCGGCTCTGCTTCTTCTTCTATCACTTCGCGCGCATCTAGTGTCGCTGGTTCTGCCAGTAGCCATGCGAGCTCCGTCGCTGGAAGCGCGTCTTCTGTCATCACTTCGCTGTCGTCCGCTGCCGCAAGCGCGACCACCAGCCCCAATGCCGCCGTCGGTTCCCCAGTTTTCAACTTTGGCACCACTGGTGTCTGGGCGGCGGTGGCCCTCGGAGGCGCTGCTATCGCTCAGCTCGCTCTCTAAGCCTCCGATAGGGGTTATGGACTTTTTGGGGATTGTTTTTACGGCCTAAGCGTTCCCAGAACATTTTTGATTATGTATGATTTGCAGCATGTCCGTGTCGGCTTCTGTAGCTCCAGATACAGCTGTCTTCAATTATTTGTGTTTGCCTTCCACGTGGTTCTGCCTTGGGGTGCTGCTCGTTCCCGTCGTCACTTAGGGGTAAGATAAATGCCATAGTTGAAGCTGGTCACTCTTGAGATCGAGAGGCTTAGATATCTTATTCTTTGATAGAGGCAAAGGCATTGTATATCGGCCTTCACATGCGCATACACGAGCTACAGTGAATACAACCACGCGAGGAATCTAGCTAGAACCCGTAGCTAATTACGACTAATATCTAATCATGAATTAAATATTTGGCTGATATTCGACCTCGTATGGGAGAACCGCTTTGAAGAGCGAGTCGCGAAATAACTCGTAAATTTCTGTCAAATTATTCACGCCTATTAGCAACAGGCAACGGTGATCCATTGAATTTGTGAGGATTAAGAGCACTATATGCGCTATAATATAACACGGTTTTAACTCGGATCGGTTCTCAGCCAATCACTTTGATTGATGGGTTAATTGAACCTTGTGATCAAGGCCTAGACCCAGTGGATTTTGGTGTTTTACGCCGAACGGATGCATACTTGTTGCCAACAACATCCAATTTTTTCATATCCAACTATTGATCCGCGTTGAAAAGGTTTCAACAGCTCGTGGAGCAGCTGTGTTCACCGGAACATGAGACGACTGCATTGTGACGTATTTTTAGGGTGCCCGGTGCGCATACAAAGTCATACGCCTCGGCGGATATAGCTCAACAAGGGTCAAGATGTTCATTCCTGTCCGCCAATGACATATTTTTAGGGCTCGATGGTTTTCCTGGGCGGCTGAACATTTTACTGAATGGGACGCCAAGAAACCGTGGGCGCTATGTCAAATTCAGAAGTCCAGAAGCCCGAAGATCAGTGCCTCGCCCGAGCGCGTTGAGGCTGTGGGGTAAAAGGTACATAAACGCGCGCTGAGCGCGTCGAGTGGACAGTTGTCGGTTGCATCTTTTTCACTCTATCCATCACTATGAAATACTCTGCCATTTTCGTCGCTGTTTTCGCTGGCTTGGCCGCTGCTCAGACTGTCACTACTAGTGCTGCTGATCCGACTGGGACCGATGCTCCTTCGGCTTGCATTATGGCCTGCGTGACCGATGCATCCGCAACTGCTGGATGCTCTGGCATGTGAGTAGTCCTAGCCATCAATAACGTCCCATTTGCTGACCATTTTCACAGCGACGATACCGAATGTTTCTGCGGAAATTCTGACTTCCAAACCGCCGCCGCGAGCTGTCTCACGCAGAACTGCCCGGACCAAGTCCAGGCAGCTCTTCAGCTGGAGCAGCAGATTTGTGGTGCCTGTAAGCTATTTTGATTTGTGAACCACTCGCATGTTTGGGAGCATTCACTGACTTTTATCGCTAGCCTCGACCGACTCGGCGACCGACTCCGGGGTTGCGACTGAGACCGATACCGAGACCGATACTGCTACCTCCATTGCGGTCTCGACCTCTTCCGTCGCTGCCTCTATGACCTCGCGCGCTACCAGTGTGGCCGCTTCAGTCAGCAGCCGTGCGAGTTCCGTCGCCGGCAGCGCGTCCTCCGTCATCGCTTCGCTTTCGTCCCATGCCGCAAGTGCTACTTCTAGCCCCAACGCAGCTGCTGGCTCCCAGTCGCTCAACTTCGGCATGGCTGGTATCTGGACTGCGCTTGCTCTGGGAGGTGTCGCTGTTGCTCAGCTCGCTCTCTAAATGGACTTTCCAAGACACTTGGACTATATTTTCATAATTCCTTTTACCACCTAGCTGTGCGCGTAGCATGTGTTTTTGATCATGTATGACCTTGCCTGGTTGTACGCCAGTCTTCTGTAGCACTTTTTTGCAATAATTAGCCTGCTAGCACCCGATTTGCGCCTTCCGCGCGCCAAATGTCTTGGACCCGCCTCGGATTACGTGAGTGGCATTGGTATTTTTAGGGCCGATGAATATCTTGGACGTTTTACTGAATTGATAGCCAATAGGCTGAGGAGGCATGATATGAAATATGATGTAACCTGGAATTCTAGAAGGCCGATGATTAGGTGGGGTCGCGGAGGTACATAAACGCGTGGGGAACGCGTCGGTCTATTATTGACAGTCAACTCTCCCTCCACCGCCCATCACTATGAAGTACTCTGTCGCTCTCGTCGCTGCCTTTGCTGGTCTCGTCGCTGCTCAGAGCGGCACTAGCGGCGCTGCGACTCCCACCGGGACTGCTGGTATTTCGACATGTATAATTACATGCTCGACAAAGGCGGCTGCCTCCTCTGGATGCGCCAGCTTGTACGTTGATTTAGATAAATTTCTGTCGAGTTTGTTGACTCACTTTCCAACAGCACTGACACTTCTTGTGTTTGCACGAACACGGCCTTCCAGCAGGCCGCATTGTCATGCATCCAGAGCACCTGCCCTAACGATGTAGCTGCGGCCACCGCGCTTCAATCGCAGCTTTGCGGTGCAGGTAAGCTTTTTTCGCTTTATAAATGTCCTTTTTTTGTTCGCTGACTGACGCTTACTCCCAGCTGGCTCTGGTTCCTCCACTGCCTCTGGGGCGAGCGCAACTGGGACCTCTATGGGCAGTATGAGCATGAGCAGCTCTGCTACGGCTCCCAGCTCCTCCGGCTCTGTCACTTCGGCCGCTTCCAGTGCGGTCAGCTCCGTCACCGGCCGTGCGAGCTCCATCGTGGGCGGCGCATCGTCGGTCATTGCTTCGCTCTCGTCTGCTGCTGCCAGCGTCACCGGCAGCTCCAACGCCGCCGCCGGTCTCCCTGTGTTCAACTTTGCTGCTGCCGGCATCTGGACTGCAGTCGCCCTTGGGGGTGTTGCTGTCGCTCAGCTCGCCCTCTAAAAGACTTTTTGACGACTTTTGGACCATTTTCACGTTTGTTTTTATGACTGGACTGTGCACAGAATGTGTTTCTTGATCATGTATGACCGTACTGCGTTGTGCCAATACCAGACATCTGTAGCACTTCATACTCGACAAGTATCAGTCTACTATGACGTACTCTTACCGCCAGCTACATTCTCGGCCACTTGCCCGGCGCGAAGCCTCGGAGAAAACCTTGTGTCAGGGTATGATTTTGTTATGACGGATATGATGTCATGCGTCAGAATGTTAGACTTCTTCAGCCCCACATCCACACGCAGAGCTTTGGTTCTTTGACAGCAAATGCGTTATCTCCGATTCTCGCGCATCAGGTAAACAATAATGCTATAATTAGAGGCAGTGCATAAATGCGCGAGGGGCGACTACTGTTGGACGACTTTTCCCCTCTACTCATCATGAAATACTCTGTCGCATTCGCTGCCGTGTTTGCTAGCTACGTTGCTGCCCAGAGCGGCACCAGTAGTGCCCCGTCTCCCACATCTACGAGCAGCATTTCGCAATGCATTCTTAACTGTGCGGCCCAGGCAGCAACCTCTGCTGGATGTGATACAATGTGAGTATTTGTTGGTTCAACGAACGCTACTTTGTTAACCACTTCGTGTAGCAACAACATCAGCTGCGTCTGCGGAAATTCAAAATTCCTCCAACTCGCAAAGGATTGTCTGACGACCAAATGCTCTACCGAGGAACAACAGGCTGGAGTCCAATACCAGCAGCAGCTTTGTAGTGCTTGTAAGTCTACCCGCTTTGTAGAACCGCTCACATGCGGTTCGTTATCTCACCTATTCATGACGCTAATTGACGTATGTTATCAGCTACCGGCTCATCTTCGGGTTCAGCCACCCCAACTCAGACCGCCACTTCGTCTGCCGTTAGCGCTACGACTCCTGCGTCTTCTAGCTCTACTTCAATGGTTTCAGCCTCCTCAGCCTCCCGCACGAGCTCTGTTGCTGGAAGCGCATCTTCCCTGCTTTCTTCACTATCTTCTGCCGCCGCAAGCGCTACCAGTAGTCCCAACACCGCCCTTGGTCTCCCAACGTTCGATTCTGCTGCAGCCGGGCTTTGGGCTGCAGTTACCCTCGGAGGTATCGCCTTTGCTCAGATTATCCTCTAATTGACTTTTACACTGTATTTTTACGCCTTTTGCTTTTACACCAGTCGATTCTTTGCACGTGTTTTGAATATATAGATCGTATATGCTGTCATTCATCACTCGCTTGCGCGCCAAGACTCGAGAGTCGTGGAGCGCCCATTCATTTAGCTTATGCTAGCATGATTACATACACCGAGATGGATGGATATGATGTCATGCGCAGTGAGAAGGGTGCAACTCATGGTCTCCAGCCTCCAATGGTCACCTGCAACTTTAACCCTATAACTAGGGCTGACCGAGCATGAACTGGACCATTTTTTACTGATTCACCTTTACCCTTGAAGATGAAATTCTCTTTCGCGCTCGCTGCTGTTCTCGCTAGCCTCGTTGCTGCTCAAAGTAGCGGTACTGCATCGGCCCCAATCCCAACTCCAAGCGCTTCGGCGTGCATCATGACATGCTCGATACAAGCTGTCCAGTCAGCTGGATGCTCTGGCATGTACGTCGACATAGCATATATCATTCGAATTCCGTTGATTTTCTAATATGTTTCATAGTACCGATATAAGCTGTGTATGCGCGGCCGACAACAACTTCGAGAACGCAGTTAGAGTCTGCCTTACCCAACAGTGTCCTGAACAAATCCCTGAGGCTCTTCAGCTCCAGCAAGCGATTTGTGGTGCAGGCAAGTCTATTCGCTTTGTACAACAATTCATACCCGATTCTTCATTCCACTTGTTTGCAACCCTCACTAACGCGCACTCCTAGCTGGCTCGGGCTCTGCCTCTGTGACACCAACTCGAACGGCGACTTCATCTGCCGTTAATACCAGCAACACTGCAACGGTTCCTTCAATCTCCAGCTCCGCATCCGCCTCGGCTTCGTCTGCAGCGTCATCTAGCCGTGCAAGCTCCATTGTGGCCAGCGCGAGCTCCATCCTCAATTCGCTCTCATCGGCCGCTGCAAGCGCCACCGGGAGTCCAAATGCTGCAACCAATCTCCCCGTATTCAAATTTGCCGCTGTCGGTATCTGGACTGCAGTTGCTTTCGGAGGTGTTGCTATCGCTCAACTCGCTCTTTAAAAGACCTTTGGACTGTTTTTTTACGATGGAAATTTGTACACTGTTGTAGCTTATGCCGTGCTTCTACCGTAGCCAGATTTTTATAGTGCATATCTCAATTATCATATACAAGAATTAAGTATGTACCGCGATGCCCCAAATGTGATATCATGACCGAGAAGACTCAACTGTCACCCGACAGCCGTGGGATCATCTTCAAAGTTCGAGGCACTACTTAACCCCGGATAGCAACTTGAAATCCACGCGCTGCTTTGATGCATAGGATGGGGCAGTGCGTCTCGAAACAACCATTACTCTTAGTCAAGAGACGGCACAAAGATTGCTCATCAGATTCAAATACCTACACGACCAAGGGCGCGCAGTAGTAGCTGACTGAGCCTCACTGCGTACTACACAACTGCCATCGGCGAACGCGGTCACCATCAGTCCACGTGACCGTGAATCACGACTGGGGAGGTGCTCTTCGGGGAGCCGGGCAAGCGCCGTCAGCTGTATATAAACCAACTCAGGTTTTGTCTGGTTTCAGACATCAAAAAATCTACTCGACAATGTCTATCAGCTCCTATATCGCAGGCCTTAACCTCTCCGAGTCTCAAATTCTAAATGGAGTCGGTTGGGCGTCGACGGTTGGGATGTTCTATCTATGCTGGCCAGGCTCGGATTTCAAACAAAAAGTCGAGCGCGAGGCTGGCAAAGCGATTCATATGCCTGCGGGAAACAGCGCAAAGGTCATTAGCATGACGCATGGAATGTCGTTGTTCGTGCCTGCAGGAACATTTATGTTTTCGCTGCCTTTCAATCACTTTGTTCTGCCCAAGCGGCTGATGCAGTACGCGTTACCACCGGTGAAAGATGATACACTGTACTATGGAGCAAGGTTAGGCGGATGTGTGGCGGCTTGGGGTCTGGGTGTGACTATGATATGGACCTTCAAGCACCTCGGATCGCAGTGGAACTACATTGGGGTAAGCTGGTTATCTCGATTTGCATCTTCATCTGTTGACTTTGCAGTAGGTTCGTGAACGCCCTAAGCTTGTCAATACTGGCCCATATGCGATAGTTCGCCATCCTATGTACACGTGCGTAACCAGATGCTTTATGCTAGAGCGAACTTACTAACGCTCCTAAAAAAGCTCTGCAATTCTAACCGATCTTGCCCTGGCAGTAAGTTCTTGTCATAATCATCGTTCGGCTATGATCTTCCGCTAAACATAGTACTGTAGGCAATGTTCTGGAACTGGATACCTTTAGTTGGAGCTGCGATTATTGTTCCCGCATTCATGCTCAAGGTACCTATCGAGGTATGTATCTCAACTTGATGATTTAGTTGCTTTTACTTGATCTATGTTGCAGGAAAAGGTTATTCTTGATAACAAGGAAGTAGGAGACGCGTACAAGAAATACCAGAAGGAGGTTCCATACCGTATCATCCCATATTTGTGGTAGTTTACTACTCAAATGGCTAAGATGTTAATCATTATGGAGCTGTATGTGTGATAGATTTCGTGTGAACTAGTTGATCGTTGATATCAGATTCTGATAAAACGCCTAAAAACAGCTTCAACCAAATCGTGATTTGCTAACTCGGTTACTGGGCGGAAACCTAAGCTAAACTAAAGCTTTTGGCTTGGCGCTACCAGCTTAGGTAGCGCCCAATAGCCAAGCTAGCAAATCACGATTTGGCCGAGAGACATGCCTCAGGTGAAAAGAGTGCATATATGCGCTCAGTTGATTGAAAAGAACCTGGTCAGTATGTTAATATAACAAAACATTAGTTATTATCCCATACGATGCTTTAGTTGCGTGCACAGACCGCTTATGACGTATAGTAATTTCTCCAAGGAGTCTCAGGCACATATTCCATGCCACCATACAAGGTCGGATCGGAAAGTTGTTAGGCTCGGTCAAGGGGGTCCGCGAAGTCAAGCGCGGACCCAATCTTGGAAAAGTTAATCAAGAAGCATTAGGAGTCTCCTACCTATTTTAGTTGTATGACGTAGCCAGCCCCATTTCAGCGAGTA
Source organism: Ceratobasidium papillatum (assembly GCA_037042815.1). Lineage (NCBI taxonomy): Eukaryota > Fungi > Basidiomycota > Agaricomycetes > Cantharellales > Ceratobasidiaceae > Ceratobasidium > Ceratobasidium papillatum. Next base: position 23,173 of record JAYRCO010000033.1, on the reverse strand, counting down.
GAGGTATGCCTTATTTTACCGTTGTGCACTTATGAACATACATATATAAGCTGCATATATCTCAGTTAGGTGGCAAGTGCGCCATTCCAGAAAGTATGTAAGGGCTCAAAGTCATGCTCGCCTCACAATATCGGGTCAGTGATTGACCTTGTGTACTCCCTTGGGCGACTTGGCGCTCACTATATCATAGCTATCTATCAACACAGCATCGCCGAACTCTCCGCAGGCAGTGGATCTCGGACTCCATATAATCAAGCAGGATAGGATGTTTGCTTAGCTCTAAGCACCTGTCCTACAATGTCGTTTGATTCGTATGTTGCCAGTCTCAACCTTCCTTTCGCAGTCACGGAGATGCAAGCCCTGAATGGACTTGCATTCGCGTCTACACTCACCACGTTTTATACTATCTGGCCGGGCCCGAATTTCAAGAAGCAGGTCGAGCGCGAGGCAGGCGAAATCGTCGAAATGCCCCCCGGCAAGCAGGGAGAACTCGTTACTGCTGCTCATATTATCGGAATATTTCCTCCTATTTTGACTTTCTTGATCGGCTTGCCCGTGAACAAGTTTGTTACGCCAAACTGGATGTTAAAATATACCTTGCCTCCAGTTTCTTTTAAACTATATTACGGAGCGCGAATCGCTGGATGCATCGGGTCATTGGGTGTTGGAATAACCATGAACTGGGGCATGAAACACCTTGCGTCACAGTGGCATTATGTAGGGGTAGGTCGAAATCAGACTTATTCTTTTCAAGTGCTGACCCACGGCCGAACACAGCTTCGAGAGCGCCCCAGGCTTGTCAACACTGGCCCTTATGCGTTTGTACGCCATCCCATGTACCTGTGCGTAGCAGTTCTAGCAACTCTATCTTTGAAATAATAAAAGTCTCCATGTATAGCTGTGGGATGTCACTTGGGATCTTCTTTGCGGTAAGGGCAGTCTAAGTATAATAAGGTTGTCGAAGCTGAGACAATAGAGCAATAGGGTATGTTTTGGAGCTGGATACCGTTGGCAGGAGCTTGCTTGGCGATTTTGTCATTTTTTCTCAAGATCCCGATTGAGGTGGGTTCATGCAAGACTTAAATGCTCAGTTAGCTCAAGTTTCTATAGGAAAAGGTCATGTTGAAGAATAAAAAGATGGGTGATGCTTATAAACGTTACCAGAAAGAGGTGCCGTATCGCCTAGTTCCATATGTTTGGTAGTTTACATTTGTATGCCTGATATGAATACCAGATAAGAATAGCCGCTCGTCTTCGTAGACCAAGCATGCACGCTGGTAAATTTAGCAATAAATGGTAGCTGCGCTAAACAGCCTGACTGATGCATACTTTACTTGCTGAAAAATCCTGTCGCGGTCGCTCCTCACTGCCTGGCCACGCAGCACAGCACTGCCGTATGGTTGATGCTGATTGATGGGGCGATTTCGGTCAGATGGGCGCTTACCAGGTTCCGCCCAAGTATAAAGCTAGGCTACTCCTGGTACCATCTTCCACCTCAAAAACCCCTTCAGCAATGTCGTTCAGCTCCTATGTTGCTGGTCTTAACCTCCCGTTCACTGAGGCACAAGGGCTGAATGGCCTAGCTTGTGCAGCCACCGTTGGAGCATTCTTCTTTGCCTTACCAACTTCAGACGTCAGAGAAAGAGCTGATCGCGAGGCAGGAAAAATAGCGCATATGCCACCCGGAAAACAGGGAGAGCTCATTACCTTTACCCATACTATTGGCTTGCTTGGTCCTGCTCTCGTTTTCACGATCGGTTTGCCTCTAAATCGACTACAGACGCCCGACTGGCTATTGCGTTTTGCCTTGCCTCCTGCTCCTTCATCTGATGCGTATTACGGCATCAGGCTCGCCGGCGTTGTTGGCGCTCTGGGCTGTGGAGCAGGTATAGCATGGACCACTAGGACCCTTGCGGCACAATGGCATTTTATCGGGGTGAGTCCCCAATATTTTCACTATGATTTTAGTTTCATAGAAAACGGTTATTTCAGGTACGGGAGCGCCCAAAGTTGGTGAAGACAGGTCCATACGCAATCGTCCGCCATCCTATGTATGCGTATGTTGTTTTCATAGCGCTGTAACACGCCGATTATTAACGTCTTTGGATAATAGATTTGGAATACTAATGGACCTCGTCTCCGCAGTAAGTGCATTTACTATGTAGTTTTTGTCTCGGCAATTAATGATATGATGTCATAGGCTATGTACTGGAGCTGGATTCCTTTGGCCGGAGCAGCCCTGACAGCAGTGGCCTTCACAATTAAAGTGCCCATGGAAGTAAGCAGCGAGCCAAGTTTTGGCTTGAAATTTTAATGATTATTGTTCAGGAAAAACTCATGCTAAACAAAAAGGAGCTCGGGGAGGATTACAAGCGCTACAAGAAAGAAGTGCCTTCACGTATCATCCCGTACATTTGGTAGTTTGATAAATGTGTCAGGCATTAGAACTGTACTCGTGTTACAGTCCCGCCACCCCGCCAGAATCTTATGTGTTGATCGTTGGGGGTATATCTATGTATTAGGTTGTAACGGAATGAATGACAGGCCAAAAAAACGTAGTCTAGGGTACATTTAAGCAATCAGAAATGATCAACCATCCTCTTCCTATGATGTTTGTTTACTGCCTTCATCCCAGCACGCACATTGTCGAACTGTGAGCCTGGATAGTTGAGATGGTTCGGAGTATTGTCGAGTTTCTGCATAACTTTAGCGGTGGTCCAAACTAGGCTTTCTGTTCCGTTCTTGTCACCCGATAGCTCCCAGAACATTGCTACAATAGAAAAATGAGACTCATTGGCGAATGTATGCAAGACTAGAAACGTACCTCCACCGAGCCCGTGTGAGATAATCCAAGCAGCCTTCTGAGCAGCTATTACTGGGGTATCGTAAGAAATAAGCTCCTTCTTCGTGCTATCGTAGCTGTAACTGGAAACGTTTTTGAAATCATTGACGACTTTGGCACCATCAAACGGAAGAGCTTTGTAATCGTAGACACCTCCTTCCCAAGTGCCTGAGATATGGTCAGTAAACTGAGCCTCGGCGAGACACTCTCCGCAGCTTACCCGGTCCAGTGCCATTGAAGGGCTGGAAGATACCTGCGGTATTTTCAAAACCAACGCCATATATCGGCATACCTAGCCCAGCACAGAAGTATAAGCCAACAATTGAATCGTTTCATCTAGCCTGCGCGTACCTATTACGAACTTCTTCGGATCGGCTCCATTGCGAAGGTACCAAGTAGCTGACGCATTGGTTGAAACTCCTGAGTATGCACCGCCATAAACGTTGGACAGGTAGTCCGACTGGTACACATCGTACGGGGGTGTGAATCTCACGACCAAGAGACTGAAGACAGAGAACCAACCAATTCAGACCAATCTCCAGCGTAGTCATAGGCCTGTGTGTGGAGGCATTAACTATAGCTTCTCACATTGTCGTGCGCGTTTCGAGGAGCTCACCATCAAGCTCCAGTAAGTTAGGTACCTGTCCATCTCCTTTACTTTGAGGGATTGATAGTCTTCTGACCCCGCCGGTACAGCAACCTAGCGCGTTACGAGTTGGTTTTATGAGCTAATAGTAAGCTAAGGCTCTCACTGAAATCTGGTATGGAGTATCGTCGCGTTTAGCCTTTGCGTGCGCGTCAAGACTTGCACGCATTTCAGCCAATAGTTTGACAAAGCTACTAGTTGCGTTCTCGGTTTTGGCGTATTCCCAATCTATATCACTTTATAGATGAGGATTAGCCAAGTGGACTTCTAAGATGTGCATAGATGACTCACATTCCATCAAACCCGTTGTCTTCTAGGAGCTGAATGGCTGTTTTGACAAAAGTTGTGCGACTTGCTCCATTGGTGACGAAAGCAAAGTGGCCGTCTTGAGAGTATGTCCAACCTCCAAAAGAGAGCAGAGTTTTGATATTGCGATTCTGCCGTTTAATCAGGTACAATTGCTTGAGGTTACCCTGATAACAAGAAAAAGGATTGTTAGCGTTCGTCCATTTGCGCATATGTATACCCATTGCATACATAGAGATTGTTTCCATCGGCCCCAGTATCATCGCCAGGATCTAATAGAACTGATAAATATTTATTAAGTCCGGAATCTGAGAGAACATACATGGAATTTGTTGATCGGCCCATGTATCGGTCAGAAATGCAGTACCGGTTACTGGGTCAACGTCCGCGAAGCTAAACGAATAGCCATTGTATTATTTAGTACGGCAGTCTCATGTAGTAATTGTCTTCCGTGCACGTACGCATAGATGATATGAGTGAGAGTAGATGTGTCAATGTCAAGGGGAGCTGAAACACACAGTTCAGTTTGCATCTCGGATGACAAATAGCCTAGCACTCACTAAATCCCTCGTCGTAAATTGCCCTACAGAACATCCACGTAGATATATGCGATCAACTCGCCACACAGAAAGAAAGACAATATACGTACGTACCAATTGGTGTAGTATCCCATATTAACTTTCCCGCCTTGTCCCCAGCTACATCCCGGGGACGGACGATCCCTGCTCATATGAAAACCGCTATGAGCCCGCATAGACTTGTAGTTGCTTGGACGCCTCATATTTCGGGTAGCTGAAACTACCAGACACGAAATAGCAAGTGATGCAGCTAACGTAGCGAACCTCATGTTGAGAGCGAGGACCGACCAAGAAAAAAGGCAAGGAAGGAACGGGGAGATGAAAATGAGACGGATGTTGTCGAATGAGGAGCCAGAAAGTTACCATCATATACGGCGAAGGCTTCAGGGTAGCGCGAGGGGCAATCAATGCAAACACGGACTGTTGATAATATCCAGACATGTTGACCTGAACTAAATAGATAGTTCGATGCCTGGCAAAAGATGTCCCTAAGGCACAGCCCTTTTGGCACACAGTCGAACCTGACACCATTGCTACTGCGTATACGCATAGGTTATCATGATAATCACGAGTTGGTATATAGCTCCTACCGAAATTAGGTAAAACTATCAGATCAACAGTCTGCCAAGCCTAGAATACGAGAAGCGCGGTGTCAAACGAATCTCTATATTAATGGATGTATAATACTCGTATGATTTCCGACACATCAAGCAGGATACTGTATAATCAGAGTGCCCACAGGCTGAATTCAGAAGTATTTGACCTTCCGATCATGGCCTCTTTTCAGTGCACTCCCCATTCCGGATTTGATGTTATCGAACTGTGAACCGGGGTAGCTGAGATGATTAGGAGTGTTATCAAGATTCCGCATCCCTTTCGCTGCGTTCCAGACGAGGCTATCCGTGCCGTTCTTGTCAGCAGACAGCTCCCAGAACATCGCTACGCGTAAAATTAGTGTTGAGATGTCCCCAGGATAGACAACAACATACCACCAGCCAAGTTGTTTGCCTCGATCCATTTGCCCTTGAGCACCGCGATATCGGGAGTATCATAAGAGATAAGCTCTTTCTTGGCGCCATCATAGCTATAGCTCGAAATGTTCTTGACGTCGTTGTGCACCGTCGCGTTTGCGAATGGCAATGTTTTGTAGTCATAGACGCCAGCCTCCCAAGTGCCTGCCAGTAGAGATCAATATCACGTCAAAGAGAACAACAATGGTAATGCTTGCCAGGACCACTTCCGTTGAACGGCTTGAAGATGCCATCCGTGTTTTCAAAGCCGCGGCCATAGATAGGCATACCTGATATTCCATGAGCCACTCATCATGTACGTGCGAGACTAGCATACCAATAACGAACTTGTCCCGGCTGGCTCCATTTTTGATATACCACTCGGTAGCCGCGCTCGTAGAAACACCTGAGTAGGCGCCACCGTAGACATTGGCCAGATAATCAGACTAAGTATTACAGTTAGAGAGGACAGAACTCCCAAGTGCTATAAGGACATACCACTTGAGACCAAGAGCCGGAATAATCATATGCCTAGATAAGTATGAGAATCACCCACAATGCTAAATTAGCCTTTACTGACCATTAGGTTCCAGGTCGTAACATATTTGTCCATCTGACGGACAAGCAGATTTTGGTAATTGGAGGCGCCAGCTGGAACCGCCACCTGTAGTGAGCAATGCTTAGTAACTAGCACGCATTACGAACCCAAGAGTTCTGACCGACAACTCGTATGGAACCTTGTCGCCTTTCTTCTTAGCGTACTGATCAAGGGCAGCTCGGGTTTCCTTAAGCAGAGCGACAAAGGCCGTGGATTGCTCTCCAGCTGAAGGGTACTCCCAATCGATGTCCAGGCCGTCGAACGCGTTATCTTCCAAGATTTGAATCGCCGTCTTGATAAACGTAGCTCGACTGGTTGCGTTGTTTGCAAAGTTGAAATGGCCAGCTTGAGAATATGTCCAACCTCCGATGGAGAGGATGGTCTTCAAGCTGCGCTTTTGCTTTTTGAGGAGGTAGAGTTGCTTGAGATTGCCCTAGTATTGCAATGGTATTCAGCATTGGGCGACCGAGCGAGCCCGTAATACGCACATAGAGATTATTCCCAGGAGCCGTGTTGTCGTCCCCAGGATCTGTGAAGCGGCATGTTAATATGTACCTACTATGTAAATTCAGCGGGCATACAGGTAATTTGTTGGTCCGCCCAAAGGTCAGTCAAAAAGGCTGTCCCAGTTACTGGGTCCGTATCGGCAAAGCTGCGAGGCTGTTCAGGATTGTATTATATGCACAGAGATTTGACAACTCACGCGTAGTAGATATGAGTTAAAGTTGATGTGTCGATATTGCGGGGGGCTATAAGTTCATGAAAAGTAGTTAGCTTTATAATTGGTCACTCTCACGAAGAAACGACCCACTAAAGCCACGGCCATAGATACCCCTAAAGGACATAAAATATGCTAAGCATCAAATTGTGCTGAGGTGTGGCAGAAACGCATACTCACCAGTTCACAAAGTAACCCATGCTGACCTTTCCTCCTTTGCTATAACTACACCCCGGGGGCGGGCGGTATTTCTGAACATGAAAAGGGGAGTTTGGTGTGTACTTCGACTGGAAATTGGCGGGGCGATGCATAACCTGGGTCGCTGACGCGACCCCGACGCAAACAGAAATAGCAGAAGTCAAAAGAGCGAGCTTCATGCTGGGCTATAGCTGAACGAGAGGGAGAGCACCAAGATAGCAAGGAGCGACAACAGAATAGTAGAATGGGGAGTTCAGAGCTGGAGCACTCCAGCTTTATAGTCCACCCACCCGCATCGCGAAGCTGGAGCGCAGGCTGAAGAATTGTTGATTTATGTTTCATATCTGGATTCCGTACAGCGGAAAAATCCTACTCGGCACTTGGCACTACCCACGCGCGGCCAGGCTGTGGATATCGTCTATTCAGCCTCTCACACGGCGTCGTAAAGCAAATTTCACAGGGCAGGTAGCGCCGGTGCTACAACTAGTTCCCAGCGATTATTTTGGTAGCTCAAGCCCGATTCGAGCATAGTTGTACCTAGCTGTCGACGTCTTTGGGTGGTATTGTGCTAAAACTGAATTGCGGTGTTTGCGTGGCTCCGGAACAGCAAGTAGTGGTTGTCAGTTGATTGTCGCAAGGTGTAAGGTGGGCGGCTAATCCATCTCCGATCGGACGTTGCTTGTTCCAGATGGTTTTGGAAACCCACAAAATTGCTGCGATAAAGTTCTGTGTCTCAATGCATTATACATTTTTCTAGCCACTTTGTGATACAAAAATTAAAAAATATCTAATGTAAAAATATGTCCATGATTGCACACGGGAATCGCGTCGAAGCTTTGCGTCCTCGCTTGCACTGATTTTACGCCTTGCCGGCGGCAGCAGCAATTTGCACCTGGAACAAAGCGCAGACGATCGAGGGGGCAGCGAACGCGTACGCAATCCACATCACTACAAGGGCCCATTAGTCACTAGTGATTTTGAATGAATTGGGAAAACAACTTACTAGTAAAGCCATTCTGGACGCTCGCGACCAGCTTCGGGGCATTCTTACCCATATCAATAATCCCCTGGTTGAAATCTTCAACAGCCTTGCCTATCCAGATGCGCAACACGATCAAGGCGCAGAGGCCGATAGTCAATCCCAGAATGCCAAGCCATGCAGACATGCGAATGGCCACAGAATGGTTTGCAAGTTTGACGAGGCCAGCGGGGGTAGTAGGAAGGCGCTCGGGCAGAGAGAACAGGAGATGAAGGATTAAGAAGAGCGTAAGAAAGATGAGCGAAGCTAGGAGGAATTGAGGGCCGGTGGAAGTAGCGTTCGTGAGGAAGCGGGGGTGGTTCTCAGGAAGCACGGAGAGATCTGAAATGGTGAATAACTTAGAGGCTGAACATGCTCGTAGTGACGATATGTGTCTTACCATAAGTAGGTGTCAGAGTCTCGTTGGTGCAGTGAGTGGGGGCCGAGTTCGAGGTTCGGACACAAGATCCTGAATGTAATGGTTATAGCGCCGGTCGAACGTAGAGGTTGCATATACTCACCCAGTAGACCCATAAAAACGCTGGGGCCATCAACGGCCTGAGCAGCCCGCTTAGCAAGGGCATGCTCGGCAATGGCTGCGCGGGGAACAACTTTGCCACCAAATAGAGTCAATAAATCTTCACTCGAATGGGAGCGCGCGTTGAGAGCCACCATGGTGATTGCCGGCGTGATCGATACCAGCGAGACCTCCGTGTGGAGAGAAGTAACCGGAGCAAAGTACGCGATATAGAGTAGGATGATGGAAGTGATCGAGAGCAAGGGAGAAAGATGCAAGGTAATGAGCTTAGAGATTCCTGCAATCATGTTGAAAATGTAATGAAAATGACTGTCGTAAAAGTTGGCTAAAGATTGCCTCAAGGAGTGGTCGTGAACTGGCGACTGGCGCTGGTGGAATTAGAAGACCTCGAGACGAAAGTAATGAAAAATGAATAAGTCAACGAGGTTTAGTTAGAAGCGTGAAGAAAGCAAGTATCAAACGTGGCGTGTAATGAGAGCAGAAAAGAAAAGAGAAAGAATGAGATGGTTTATTCGTGCCATCACCCTCTCGTACTTATACACACAGGACATGTTGGATGTCAGCGATATTCCTTTCATGCTAAGCCTGTACGTATGTGTCGGTGGCCTGGAAGCCCGTAACGGGGTATAGGCAGCGCCATTGACACAATGGACAGCGCGGGCACCCTGGAATTGCCGTCACTTCCTGCGACAGCGGAGGCGTAATTGTAGATCTACTTTGGGGTGGCCGGCGTCGAGAACAAAGGCATTGGGAGGGCCATGTTTGGCGCTCCTTTGAGGGTGGTTCTATCAAGCACCCTGGATGCCGTCAGCCAAGCCTTTGCCAATTGCCCTGCGCTAAACTTGACCTTGTCCAAAATCTCGAAACATGTCTGTGGCTACTGGGTCTCGAGAGGCTAGGGTTCATACTCAACCTTCTAACCGCGCAAACGCTGCTCTGGCGAAAGGGAAAAGCAAGGAATTGGATGAACGTCGTGTGGTCTATAAACCGGTTTTGGAGAATCCCTATCAAGTCAAATGGTATGTTTTTGGCATTTAAACAATCATAATAAAACTCGATCCGAGATTGATAGGCCGTCAACACCATTGAATGTTCAAAACTCGATTTTAGCATGTCTCGCTGATTTACTCCCTGAAGTTGCCGAGTATCACATCGCTCGCGAATCGGCCAGTCGAAAGAGTAAGAGTGGTATGTGGCGAGCCAAGCGAGAAGCAAAGGCGCAGATATCAAAGCCTTCTCGAAAGATAGCTTCTCCCTCTCAAGCCTCCAAGAAACGGGCGCGAGATGACGACGATGCCTTGGATGCTAAGCGCACCAAGCTCTCGCATGACGAGACACCTGAAAAGGAGGCTAATATGCCTTCTTCGTCATCGAAAAAGGACGATGTTAGCTCGAATGACCAGGCTGATACTGAGCATGGATCCAACGCAGAACCTACTCCACAAACATCGACTACAACGCCAACGATATCAATACCACCGCTCCTCAAGCACTGTACGTTTGGTATCAACGAAGTTACTAAACGACTGGAAGCCATAGCAAAACCTGCTGCTGCCGAAAATCCTAGTTCTAGTTCAACACCCAAGCCGAGGCTCCGAGCTGTGCTTGTCTGTCGCTCAGACGTCGACCCGCCACTCTTGATCGCCCATTTTCCGATCCTCGTCGCAACATGTAACTCCTCGTTACCCACGGACTCTAGCGATGATCAATTTGTAAAACTTGTCATGCTTCCCATAGGTGCCGAACATTCACTCGCGGAAGTTACTGGACTGAGGAGAGTTGCGGTAATGGCCTTGGATGTGAGTACGCCCTAATGATTAAAATTTGACTTTAATCAATGCGATGGCATTTTTTACAGGTAGAGACACCCGGGATGGAACGGCTGGAATCACTCTTCTTGTCTACACCAGTCTTGCGCGAAACTTGGCTAGCACCGCCTTCAAACATCACACAAGAACCAAAACTCCTAGTCCCAACGCATGTGAAGCAGCTCAAAACCACAGCACCAAAGGATATGAAAGCCGCAAAAGAGAAACGAAAGAGAGGGTTAGAAGAGGCGAGGGAAAAGGCGAAGGAGGGAGAGGGCCGACAGAAGAAGAAGAGAAAGTTGGGTTCAAAACCTGAACTTAGTGAAAATGCAACTAAAGACTCTGATTCTTAACTCGACTTCTTCTCTGGCAATAATTTATATTTTGTGAATATTCTCTTGTATTTCTTCAAGTTTATAGCTGTCTATTTCCCTGCCGATCATTCACGTGACTGCACAAATTATTAGCTCTTGACCACATTCACCTCAAACTTTGTAGCTCCAGCCTTGCTGAGCTGCTTCTGTTGTTCGGATCGGAATGCTCTCGGACGATGATTCAGATTATTCCGAACACGATGATCTCCACCAGCTCACTGTCAACGAACATTATGCCAAGGCATTTGAGTACCGAAAGGAACGAGAAGAGTTAGCTAAACGTATGTCCCATCTCTAGAGCCGCAGCTTAGCACTGACAGGCTGCACAAAGTCAAGGAGAAGTACGGCTCGGATTTCGAAGGTGACGAAGAGGACGAATCGGAGTCTGACGAGAGTGAGGACGAATACGGAGAGGAGTTAACACCGGCTGTCGATGCGGCACTACTCCGGACGCTGGCCAAGATTAGACGGGGGGATCCTGAGATATATGACTCCAGTGTCGGAATATTTAGCGGTGAGTCTCATGCCCGTATTTCTGACGGACAGTTGAAAATAAATACTCTATTTAGAGGAAGCCAAGAAAACTCAGGGAAAGACGCCGGCTTTGAGTCGTCCCACCAGAGACAAGGCAAGCAGACATGGACGATTGGATTAAATATGGTCTAACCAGAAACTCTGCTTCAGTCTAAACCTCTGACTATAAAACAACAAAATATCGCAGCGCTCCTTGAATCCTCTTCCCGACCTACATCTCCCACACCGGTCCCACTTACACACGCCCAAGAGCAAGAGGCTCTCCGAGACGAAACAATCTCTGCGTTCCACAAGGCTGTACAAGCCGAGGATGATGACGAGGATGGCTTGCTCACTCTACGTGAAGGCGTGCAAGACGAGGCAGAGCTGAGGGAGGAAGAGTATAAAGATTTCTTGCAGCGAGAAGTCGGAGAGGATTTGGATGGTTTGATGTGGGTAGAGAAGGGGGAGATAAAGGTGGAGGGTGCCGAAGCACAGGACACATCCGGTTTCACGAACGGCACGGACAAGTTAGGAAGAAAGAAGAAGGGAAAGCGAAAGGAACGGAAGGAGGAGACGGACCAGGAATTCCTCATGAGGTGAGCCCATCACTCTCCTTCTCCGTTATGCGGGTGGGTACTAATGAATAATAGTTACATCCTTAACCGTGGTTGGATAGATAAATCCGAGAAGAGATTACCAACGTATCGTGAGGTTGTAGGACCCGATCCCAAACCCGAAGTTAAAGACGAGGCCGACAAAGCTGAGCCAGAAGATGAAGAAAATGGCCTTGATGAGGATGAGTTCGACGAAATCGCGGACCGGTTCGAAAGTACTTATAACTTCCGCTTCGAAGAGCCGTAAGTTGTCTCACTTCTACTCACGTACTCAATCCAACTAACTACACTCATGTCATTAGTGATGCGCATATTATCGCTACCCACCCTCGTTCTATTCCCACCGTCCGTCGAACCGACACTTCCCGAAAAGAGGGGCGCGAAAAGAAGAAAGAGCGAAAGGCCGAGAAAATGTTAGCCAAACGCGAGGAGGTCAAACGACTCAAATCGCTTAAAATGCGAGAGGCCAGAGAGAAATTGGAGCAAATACGAGCTGAAGGCGGATTGGGTCAGTTAAAGACGGGTGCAAGCAAGGGGAAGCAGAGGGCAGAGGTTGGAGACGAGGACGAGGGAGAAGGCGAGGATTGGGATAACGAGGATTGGGGCGTGCTGGGTGATCTAGACTTGGAAGGAGACTGGGATCCTGAGAAGCACGATGCGCAAATGCGCGCATTATATGATGACGGTGGAGAATATGAGGTGCGTTCTGATTTGCTGCCTCATCCGCACTCGCACTCAAAACGCTATTCCAGAACGACGGTGATAAACCAACTTGGGCTGACGACATTGACATTGGCGACCTGGAACCATCTATTTCTGAACCTGCTGCAGACACCTCTGCCAAGTCTGGGAAGAAAAAGAAGAAAAAGAGAAAAGAGGGCGATGATGATATCGACAATGCTGGTGTGGACCCTGAGGAAATGGACGCGGATATCGAGCGCCCTGCCATACCCGAAGAGGAGGAAGAATGGGACGGTACGGAAGAAATGCGGAAGAAAGTGCTGGACCAGTATCTGGACGAGCTCAATGACCTTGAGTTCAATGACATGGTACGCTTTTCTGTCTCTATATATTGCTCATGCTAAACACCACGTAACACCGACCAGGTTGGCGACATGCCCACTCACTTCCGCTACGCCAAAGTCGAACCTACAACTCATGGTTTGACACCCGTTGAAATTCTCATGGCCACCGATGCGGAGCTCAACTCTTTCGTTGGGTTGAAACGACTTGCCCCGTACCGTAAAGAGAAGTTCGACCCGAGGCGCCCTGAAAAACTGAAGGAGTTTAGGCATGCATTGGCCGACAGGGGTGTAACTAGCTGGGCCGCAAAGAATGAGGGCGACGAGAAAACAAAGAAGAGGAAGGGAAAGAAGGAACGACAAAAAGAGAAGGCAATGGCTGCTATGGATGAAGCTCTGAAGCAGGAAGCCGCCGAGACCCCAACGGAAGGGGAGCCGACGAAGAAAAAGAGGAAAAGAAAGCATGGTGGAGGTGCAGCAACCGCACCTAGCTGATTCACTTGTTTGTTCTATGAAATGATTTATTTCTCTAAGTTTGATTACGGCTCAGCGCATACATGGAACTACAACCAAACAAAGCTTGCTGGCTTCACGATAGCTCCTGCGGGTAGACGAGCACGCTCGGTCAAGCTGTTGCCAGTCTTTTCGAGCACCGCGAGCCCTCCGCCGGTCGGGCCAGCTGCTGCGATATACATGTTGTCGGGACCGCCTTGGGCCATGGCGCGGATCTGGTTCAAGCCAGTAAAAAACTTCAAGCATAGGAGGTCAGCAAGCAAACAGCGCAAAACCAGATCAGGATGCTCACTTGGCTAACTAGTGTCAATTTGCCAGTAGAGTCGTAGCTGAAGATTGCGATGGTATCACCTCGTGCATCCGGCGAGGCAGCCAAGTTTCTAACAACGTGGTCCGTCAGATCTGAAACGAAGTCAAAGGTACCCAATTGGCAACTTACCGGTTGCTGGCATAGAGCAAGTTCCTCGTTGTATCAATATTCAACTCTGCCGCGCCAAAGGTCGATCCGTCTGCTCCGGATGGGAGGATCGAAAGCGAAGATATGGTCGTCGATGCAGCCCCGCTGGCCAATGATGGCAGGGTTTGAGAAGAGATGGTAGATGACAACTCATGAAGAGTATATAGTATGCCTGTGCCCTCGTTCACAAAAAGCTTCAGAAATAAGATAATGAGTGCCTACCATTGTTGACGGCGATATGGCGAGGTCCACTTCCAGTAGGTTGCTGAACAAACCCGCGAACCTGCCAGTTTGGCACGCCAGCTTGGGTAGAAGCGGACTGGGTAAGACGCCAGACCTTGTCTGCACCCTAAATCAAAATCAATTCGTTATTTTATATGTAGGAGATATGTCGTCTTGATTTGCTTACCAGGTCTGGGACTATAACCTCATCGCCAACCTCCACAGCCTGATGGGGATGAGAAACTGATGCGCTGAAAGTAACCTTCTGCGCCTTCTTCTCATCCAGGGTAACCAAGTCTGCACCTAGAGGAATAAATGCTCCAGTCCCGCTGGAATACTAGTCCCAGTGCAGTGGTTCAGTTGTCTAAATAGCCGACATATCCAATCAATTCACTCACATCCATGACTGCGACTTGCCTAGCCTTGGACAGGCCGGCTAGATAGGCGGGGTCAGCACCAAAGCTGCTGGCACTGCTCATTCGCGTTGCAACGCCCTTTGTGCGGTCCGTGATCATAAACGAGGTCACGCCACCAACAGGGTTAACCTCATTGGTTGCGAGCAGAACAGAACTATTGAGGGGGTGCGTCGTAATCCAGCTCGGGTTTGTGCCAGAGGCAGAAGACCCAAGGACAGTCAGATTCTTTGAGGCTGGATCGAAAAGAACGCTCGTGATGGCGGAGCCATAGGCTCCAACAAGGAGAGTGAATGTTTTGGCGGCAACCATGGTTGTGTCTGGTGGAGTAGTAGGGATAGTAAGGAGAGAAAATGTTGAGCTGACCGGCAGCCTTTAATAGTCGAGGTGATGGTAGTTCGTAAGCCCAAGCGCGTTTTAACGAGCCTTGGCGTATATAGGCGTAGCGCCACAGCCTGCTTCCTTTCATCCAGAAGCTCTACAAGCCAATCGCTTCGGTTTCCGAACAAGCTTTTGAAAAACTAGATTTGAAATCGAAACTCGCGAACGTCGACACAATTTGTCCGGCAGACCCGGGCTTTTAGCCGAGCTTTACCGGTCGTCGAATGGCTATTTGCAGCATATGGGCAGAGCATGTGCTGATATTTAGCACAAGCGAGATATAGATGCGTTCACATTTATTCACAGGCATCTACTTGAGCTCGTGCTTCACATTGAACAAGAGAAAAGAAACTTGAAAGTTCATTACACAAACATGGGATGAAGGGTTTATTTTTGGAACGTGAGCGGGTCATTGGACTCAAGACCCGAATCAGCTGCGGGAATGGTGCAGTTGGGCTCATCCAGAATTGCTCCAAACTGTTTAGCAATCCAAATGGCAACGCTAAACAAAACGATTGGTTAACTGAGACATAAGAGCTCGCAGATGACGAATGAACCTACCCATTTGTCCAACCAAACTGTCATTTTCGTTCCATGGTTAGTGGGTTGAAATGTGTAGTAATTTAACGCAACACTCACCCCAGTCTGAACATCATATTCACCACCACCGCCAGCAGTAACAGGCGACTCCGCATTGAGCTTCTCAAACATGTTTCCAGGGTGCTTGAAAAGATTTTTATCTTTGACAGCGTCGTCTCGTACCAACATTTCGATTCGATCTTCTGGAAGCTTGCCGTCCTTGTTCCTGCGGGTTGACTTCATGTTAAATCGTAAACTGAATTAGTTGCAATATGCTTACCAAGTGCAGAAGGCTGCGTTGATGTAGCGCATTGCGACAGTCTTGAGTAGTACGTCGCGCCAGGAAGGGGAGGTATTGTAGTTAATTTCGGGGGTGTGTTCGATGGCAGCGGGAGGAGCTTCCTGGCCCAAGTGGTGAGTGGGTTTGGCCATATTCTTGAACTCCTCCGTGGTAGTTCCGGCGACGCATTGCTCGTCAACGTTTTGCAAGGCTTTGATGGCAAAATCTGGAAGATAAAAGTCAAATCGACGACCAAGCACAGATCATAGACTTGAACATACATTGAAGAGGTGGCCAAGCATTCTAAACGCAAAAGCGACAATATGAGTAGATGTATGCGGCTGATTCCAATAGACTGACATACCGGGAAGTCCCATTGTTGTCCGGTCCTAACAAGAGTTGCCGGTAACGGACCAGGATACCTATTGCCCCATCATATCAGATCCACTCTTTGAAAGGCAAAACGCACTCACATCTTAAGGAGCTCGCGCACGCCAGAGAAAGCGCCCATCATCTTGTCTTTTGCTGCCCGATTGTCGGGATTTGCACAGCTCAGTTCATCCGGCCAAATTTGAGCCCAGTAAGGAACCAACGATGCACCACTCCAGAACTTCTGGTTGTACCCGGTGCGATGATGTCCTTGTCTGTGCTCATTCAGGACAAAATCAAAGAACGCAAGGTTCCCGGAATCCCAATGCAGAGCCAGAATTGCCTTGCGAAGCGATTCGGCATCCAATGCGTGACGGCGGCTGTACTCGTCCGCAAACGGCGACTCGTTACTCCGGGCCTCTAGGTACAAGACCTCCATAAGTTTGTGGCATCGGTAAATAATACTGTTTAAATCGACGGGAATGATGTTCCTGATTTGAATATAGTTCATTTGCTTGAGCGGATCTCGACCTTCATGGCTGAACGGCTCAGACATCCAACGAGCTGTATAATCCCATCTGGAATTGCAGTGAGCCAAAAAGCCCATTAAAATTGGAATGATAGCTTACCCCGACTCCGCACCACTAGCAAACTCAGAATATCTCATTTTTTCCATGTCTGGATGCGGGGCCTCCGTACCGTAACACCATACACTCCTCCAATCTTCAGCATACGACTACCAAGACATCAGTACAGTCTGTCCAAACGTAGAATTCTACAAACTTGCCTCCGGACGAGGCCCTGTCGCCTCTACGTTGTAGCGGAAAACAGTGTGATCGTGTGCATTGTGACGAACGCTGATAGAACGGTGCTTGTACCACCACCGTAGTTCACGCTATGACCGGAGTCAGCACCATGAATCATTTGCTGAAAAAACGCGCACCTCTGCCAGAGGTAAAGCCTCGTGTAGGATCTGAATATCTTTGGTATTCTTCACATACGTATGAAGCATCTGTGTCGTGAGGAGTAAGGTCAGTCTAGTTCAGTTATATACTACGGTCTTCCGCTTACGTTGATGAAGAGCGGGGGCTGAGAGCGATTCAGGTAGTACTTCCTGGAAAAGCAAATACGACGGTCAACCCAACGAACAGATCTTTAGGCCTTCACACTTACCTCCCTCCGTTTGGGATAAAACCATATGCCTTGATCTGGTCCATGAAGTTGAGCAAAGTCGTTCGCGCCAGGTATCCCATATTCGCAGCAAGCAACCCTTCTATGACAAAGAAGGAGTCCCAGTAGTACTGCTCGCGGAAGCGACCTCCAGCCACTACGAAAGGGTGTTCGAGACGTATCAACGAAGTGGAATACTTTTCTTCAGGCTGGTTTCGTGCCTTTGGGTTTGGAGGAGCAGACCCAGGACCGGGAATCAAGTAGCCATTGATGACTTGTTTCATAGTACGGTCGAGATTGTTCCAATAATGGTGAACGATCTTGGTCCATGCTCGAAGGATGCGGGCCTGGGGGCGAATTTGATTAACAAAGGCGGGTGTGTTCGGGAATCGAGTGTTGTTATAGTAATCGAGTTCTGTACCAGGTTTAACCTAGATGGAACATGCTTTAGAGCCATAAGGCACCCAACGATCTAGCACGTACCAGTCCAAACCGCTCCGGGTTGTTGATATCTTCGAGGAATTCCTGAACGGTAAGTTCTCCTGCCAGGTTATTGCCAAGCAAGCCCTTAATTTTCTCGTTGAAACGTTTTCCGTCCAAAGTACTTGCTCGGTGGACAAATTCCTTGCTATCTTTATGATTCATCGCATCCGCCATCAAATGAATTGTCTAGGCCGCATGTATTAGTTACAGCCTAATGATGCCTTTAAACAACACTCACCTGCCCCTCACAGAAGATTTGACCACTGTGGTCCTGTAAATCCTCTTGGAATTCATTCTTGGCGACGCATTCTTTGAATGGTGCCAGGACGTCTGGCCCAGGAATGACCAACTCGCGCGCCAAATTAGCAGCAGCATCGTCGATTTTCTCGCACATTCCTGCGCCTTCAGTTTGAGCATGGCGCATATACTCGTCGCGGTCGTTGATGACACGAATAGCCCGGGTCCGAGGCTTGGGGAGAACTGAGCCTGAGACGTCCGTCGCAAGCAGCCATGAGGCGACTGCGAGTCCGAGTAACATGATGATTGAAAGACAGAGGCAACTGTACCGATAGCAAAAATCCTGTCGGGGTTTATATAGTATAATAAATTTCTAGAGCGCCGATACATTACGCCGTTTACGATTTTTGGGGTGACGCTCAAGTTTACCCACAGCACGGTAGTGACAGCTGTTGTGTGAAAATCCTACAAAAGAGGGAGGAACGCTACGCCCAAGTTGCGCATCGAGGTCGGAACCGAACTTGGAGGGGAGGCGGAGGCATGCTAATCCTCAAGCTTTGACAAAGTAGGATGATCCGTCATAGGAACCCGTAACGATTTGTGCGAGGCATTGGGTGCCGAGGGAGTGTTGGAAGATAGATAACAAATCTGTATTGTCTGGGACGGCAGGGAGTTGCTCCGAGGCGAACAGATGTTGATTATATTGTAGGGAAGGATCGGCGACGTTGCTTCTTTGATAGATTAATGGTTAATCGCACGTCATTGAGCCCTCGGGATGTATACGCGCTGCGTGCAGTAGGATAAGATCTAGCCTAACCCTCATGGGTAATTCAAGACATAGGTTGCGATATTCGTGGACCGATTATGTATTCGATGACAAAAAAGATGGCTTCCCTGCGGCTATTTACCCTAGTTGTATGAGGGTCGGCTGAGTGTTGGTCGTTGACGCTTCCGCCTACGTTTTATCAAATTCTGGTTCTGGTTCACATAGCACCCAAGCAGAGACGTATACGATCTGAACCTTCATATAACATTGGTAATACCAAAAGCTGCTGTAGTGGTCAAGCAGACGGTGTAATGAGGAATAGAGCCGATCTAGTTGCCGTATCTATATAATAGGAGAGACGACTTAAAGAAGAGATAGCCTAGATTTATACACCCGTATGGGAGGATGTCAATGCAAGACAGTCGAAGTTTGGTCGAAGTTGAGTTTTGATCCGCATCATAGGCGCTCAATCATTTATTTGTTTGTCACTGATTGGCTAGTAACAAGCTTTTTCAGCCGAGATATGTGCAACCAAGTCGTCCACAGCGAATTTGTTACAGTTCCGCGCAAAGCGCCCAATCAGGGTAGGTAAGAGAGCAAGTTATGAGATGAAATGATGTGGCATCGTTGTATGCGCAAGCCACGCAGACCTGCATTCCGATGGTCAGAGTAACTTAGGAATAGCATCTATAAATCGTATGGTACGTTTGTCTGATAGCATGTAATGTGTATTTTAGAAAAGACAGCAAATGGATAGGAAGAAAAAAAAAGACAAAAAAACAAGTCCACATCTCGATGCATCTGCATCATGGATTGTTAACTCTGGAAGAGAACAGGTTCATCCCATTCCACATCCTCGTCAGAGGATTTCTTAGGACTTGAGGCACTCGAATTGCCACAATTGGGATTGTCGAGAATCGCTCCAAAGCTTTCGGCGATCCAAATGGCAACACTATAGAAAGCGAGGTTAGCTTGGTACAGTACCGATCCAGAGAAGAATACTTGCCCATTAGTCCAACCAAACTACCAGGTTTAAAGAAACAATCAATTCTGAGAAACAACCGAGTCTTGAGAGTACTTACCCCTGTTTGAACATGATACTCTCCGCCAGTACCTGCTTCTGTTGCCGACAGCGCATTGAGCTTCTCGTACATGTTACCGGGATGTTTGGCCAGAGTTGGGTCGAGCCTTGGATTATCTCGGACTACAATTTCAACTCGGTCAGAGGGGAAATTTGCTTCCTTATTCCTAGGGAGTGTGTAGATTAATACCACAAAATTTACTCGCTCAATAAATTAAATATCTAACCATGTGCAATAAGCCGCGTTCATGTAGCGCATGACCACAGTCTTAGTCAAAACGTCGCGCCAAGACGGAGTGCTAGAGAAGTCAATCTTTGTGGCGTTGATGCTCGCGGCGGGTGGATCGCGTTCACCCAAGTTTTGAGCCGGACGAGGAGTGATGCTAGTGTTGAAGAATTGTGCGTTGGTGGTGTCTTCTATGCAAGTGTCGTTGATGTTTTCAAGGCCTTGAATAGCAAAATCTATAAATAAAGTAGTTAAAAACCAAAAACCGTTATCGTATTGCAGACACTCACATTGTAGCGGCGGCCAAGAGTTCTTCGTGAAGCCAGTAAATAGGCTGAAGTACAGAGGAACAGAAATAAACGTACAGGGAAATCCCATTGTTGTCCTGTCTTAACTAAGGTAGATGGCAAAGGCCCAGGATATCTGAAGAAATCCAAAGACAAGGGTGTCAGCAGACGTTAGGTCGTATGGCGAATCAGATACTTACAGCTCCAGGATGTCACGGATACCAGAGAACGCCTTCATAACCGCCTTTTTCGTTTCAGGCGAGGTGCAGTTACTGAATTGATCCGGCCAGATCTTCGCCCAGTACGGCACCATGGATGCGCCACTCCAGAAACGATGGATGCTGCCTGTGTTGTTTTTGTTGTTTTTACCCTCATTCAAAACAAAATCGAAGAACGATAGGTTTTCTTTGTCCCAGTTCAGCGCCAAGATCGCCTTGCGAAGTAACGCTGCTTGTTCTCTGTGTCGGCGGCTGTACTCGGTTGCAAATGGCGATTCGTTGGTACTTGCAATCTCGTACATGTGGGCCATTAGCTCATGACTGCGGTAGAGAATGCTGTTGAGGTCGACAGGTATGATGCTCCGAACTCGGAGGTATCTCATCTGTTCACTAGTGGTTCGGTTGCTGTTGACATGATCGAATGGCTCGGACATCCAACGCGCAGTATAGTCCCAGCTAAAAGACGTGTGAGACATGGGCTCAAACCCATGAACATGCGGACGTACCCTGTTTCAGCACCACTAGCAAATTGCGAGTAAAGCTCTTGTTCTTCCTTTTTTGTTGGGGGTCCCCCTCCAGTGTGGCACCAAGCACTGCGCCAATCCTCCGCGTATGACTTCAATGCACGTCAGTTTGCTAGACGTTATAAGTGGGCCTTGATGACTTAAACGTACCTCGGGCCGAGGCCCAGTAGCTTCGACATTGTATCGGAAAACAAGGTGCGTCTCGCCCTTATGAGATACCTCTAGCGATCGGTTGTTGTACCACCATCGCAGCTCGCGCTAGGAAACCATCTGTCAAGCATTTTACAGTAAGAAATAACGAGAGTTGTACGCACCTCTGCCAACGGCAATGCTTCATGTAGAATCTGTTTGTCGCCCGTCTTGTGAACGTACGCGTGAAGCATCTATGATCCAATAAAGGAAACATGATAAAGGCTACCGACACACTATCATTCAAACTTACGCTAATAAACAGAGGTGGCTGGGAGCGATTCAGGTAGTATTTTCTGTAATTCAGCTAATTAGCACGAGCACCACCTTGCATACGACCACGCATACCTTCCTCCGTTAGGGATAAATCCGTACGCCTTGATCTCGTCCATGAAGTTTAGTAGGGTTGTGCGGGCCAAGTATGCCACGTTCGCAGCCAGCAAGCCCTCCATAATGAAGAATGAGTCCCAGTAGTACTGCTCACGAAAGCGACCTCCAGCTACAACGAACGGGTGATCGAGGCGAATCAGTGAGGTTGAGTACTTCTCTCGAGTCTCTTTGACCACAGATCCTGGGCCCGGAAGTAGGTAGCCATCATACATCTGAGTCATATTACGATCGAGGATATGCCAGTAGTGATGAACGATCTTGGACCATGCGCGAAAGAGGCGTGCCTGTGGGCGGATACGACTGACGAAACGGGGAGTGCTAGGAAAGCGTGAATTCTCGTAATCCTGTAGCTCTTGTCCCGGTTTGCTCTGGGAAGTTCAAGTAAGTATTTCATCACCACCAATAAGTCTTGAGACGTACGAAATTGAACTTTTGTATACTTTCGAGAAACGAAGAGACATCAAAAGCGCCAGCGATAGTGTTGGCAATATTTGACTTCAGGTACTTGGTGATGTCGGCCCCACTCCACGTACTGGCCTGATCTACAAATGTTTTGCTGTCGTTACGGTGGTCACTAGTATCTGCCATCAGGTGAATCAACTGTAAATTGTTCGTTAGATGATAGGATTTTGACACACATCACAAACCCACCAGTCCATGGCAGAATATCTGGCCGGTAGTATCAGTGAGATTTTCGCCAAATTCGTTCTTGGCAACACAGTCGTTGAAGGAGGTAAGAACGTCATCGTCTGGGATGAGCAGTGGACGATGGTCGTTTTCGGCTTCAGTGTGTTTCGCGCACATCCCGTCCGTGTTGGCATGTTTCCAGTATTCAGCGCGACTGAGAGGCTTGAGAGTATCTGGATGTGGACGACCAGCAACAGAGATGCTGGCCGAGAGTAGCCAAGACGTAGCTACCAGACTGAGTAGCATTGCGGCCAAGAGAAGAGAGAAGAGAGTCGATGCTTTGACTTTCGAACGGACCCTCACAGTTATATACCCAACGCTCTGCTTGCAGAAACATGTATGTATTGCGAAAAGCGCACATAAGACCGGCTAGGATAGAGGGCAACGGTGTCCAGAACTCCGGCATGGTCGAGAACATGGAAAAATGCGCGCATTATACCCGGGTGAACAGAATGTATTGTAAAAACACATGTTGACAGCAGTGCAACAGTTCGGAGGCACAGAAACCGTTCGGTTGAAGGACGACCGAGGCCTCGAACGTCGCTAGATTTAGTTCTGGGGTGAGGGATAGAGTTCGCTGCATGATCCAGGCGTGTATTGTATGACCGGTGCTGGGCTGATGCCACATCAACCAGGACATAAATATGCATCGATGTCGCGGGGGTAGAAAGCCGAGACGGGTTTGTGACTTGTTTGTGCCTCACGGTTGATAAGCGCTGACACTTTGGTGATCAAAGCGCTTCTTCAAGCCGCGCAAAAACATAAAACACTTCTCCGTCCCGCTTGAGATATCGCAAAAAACGCTCAGGTACGGAGCTAGCTTGGTGATGAACAAGAGAGGTCAAACCACTCAGCAGTTGGGAGGTCTCAGATGCAGATTCGGCTACTGTAGCCTAAGTGTTGTATTGTAGTAGG
>JAYRCO010000329.1:0-30282 GCA_037042815.1 Ceratobasidium papillatum | reverse complement strand
TACACCACAAAGCCAGCAAACAATTGATCGAGAGAATGTGGTGCGTGGCGAAAAAGCTGTGATGTACGACCAGAGCGATCATAGTGGACAATGCCGGGTGTAGTTTCCATTCATTGGATCATTTTTTTCTTATCACTTACTCTGCTTGATTACAGATTTGTGTGCAACCCATGGGCACGCGAAACGGGATCTGAGCCGCGTCTGCGCACGTACCCCGTACCTGAACCTACAACGAACTATCCCATATGGCAGGCCACTTGCGCTAGCAGTTTACCGCCTCATGGCTGCGCCCTTCAATTTGATTCACGCGTGCCATACGGTCAGGATGGACTTCCACTTGGAAGCGAGTTAAAGATGTTCAACCCAACCCAGCAAATGATGAAGGAGGCTGGCGAGTGTTTTCCGCCAGAGCGTCGGGTCGCCTGTATCCTCAGTATTGGTGCGGGGAGACAGAACTTTGCGACTCCAAGGTACCGGGATGTGAACATAGCGTGCGAGAGGGTGCATCAAGTATTTACAGATGGATTCTATGGGCGTCGTGCTCCCGAGGTTTATTTCCGATTTAACGTCGAATCAGACCTTCAAGGAGCAGATGAAGCGGACTCGACAATTACGGAGGAGGTTCACGCGCACAGCCTGGCGTATATGAGCAATTGGTATACAAGTGATGCTATAGACCGGCTGGTGCGCAAGATAGTCAATCGTAGCAGCGGAGAGATGTGGACGCTCGGACAAGCCCTTGAGCCATGATTCCTCAACGGCTCGATTGTCATCAGATTTTAGCTACTGCTCGCCTGCATCATCCCTCTTCCTCCCTGCTTCTTGTCCCATGCGTTTTTCTCTTGTCTGTTTGATGATATTTTTCTCTTTCAGTGCTCATATCTTTTGATCTTGGGTAGTGTTCGCACTTGAATCAACCCTCTTTTTGTTCTTTTACAGCAACGTGGCTGATTAAGCACTATCCACATTTTCTGAAAAACGGGATTTCACATAGTTCATCATTGTGCGCACATACTGTATTGTTGTGAAACCATCGCTTCTTGAAAATGGGTTTGTCACTCCCCTGCTCGTTTCCTGTATGTAATGGCACTGAGTTCTATGAGGAACTTTAGACACGGCCGGATTTTCGAATTCTGGTCCTTCATTTTCCTACTAACTTCCAGGAAAAATGGCCGGAGTTTATGGCAAGTAATCCTATGGACAGAATAAATTGTATAACATTTTCCGGTGCTTTTTTGAGGGAGCATTAGGGTGAGCTGAAGCACCGAAACTTGAAAATCCAGCTGTGCCTAAAGTCCCTATTCAACTACAATTTTGGTGAACTTACCTTTCGGTGAAGGCGTTACTGTACTCACTTGAGCCTCAAAATTATCATAACTAACAGGTCTTCAGATTTAAGTTCTTAGAACGCAATCTAATTCTATCAGATGACTGAACCGTTACAAAAAGTAGCAAAATCATCGTCATAATGTCCAGCTGTAATACGTAGATGAAGTCATACTAGTGGCAGCTTTTACGCATAGACCCTGGTCCCACTATACATAGACGGCTGCCCAGACACACCAGCGAAGTTCTTGAGGTCCATAGCGATAGTCATTGATTATACCTGTATGGAAGCGAAGCCCATACTGCTGGGCTACAATTGAAGGACTGCTTGATGCTACTTCTTCGTCCTCAAAAGGGTGCGCAGGAAGCGAAATCTGCTCTTTCTCATGAGGAGTGTTGAAAACATTTGCATGCTCTAACCATTCAGGAGTCCAATCGAGTAACAGACGAGTCAAATGCTAAAATCTGCATCAGATGGCTGTTAATTCTGGAGGGAGCTGTAAACCCACCGAGATGCACCACTGTCTGCATGGAACGTGCCACTGATCTAGGTCCTCTATGTCTAGATGGTGGACCACCCATTGCTGAAGCCCCGCTCAACATGTGATTTATGATAGCTCGAACGATAGAACTGTACTTACTTCTTTGCGTTGGATTGCACCTCCCGGGTCTCGTTCAGTGTAGAAGAACTGATCGTTCTTGGCGATATTGTCTATCTTAACGATGAGAATGCATTGCGCTAGAGCCCGACTTCGAAAATGTTAACACAGGTCGCGGATACTAGTCATATAACTACCCTTCAAGTAGCCCATTGATTAGTTTCGGTTTTTCTGGAGTGGACTGGGCATCGGCTGCTGTACTATAAGTAACCTGTCTGCGAATTGATCCTACATGTTTTATTCTTACCGTAATCAAGGAACAACCTATCAAGGTTTAGTCAAAACACAGCCCGCTGTCTGTCGTGTGAAGGCTTACCTGATAGGTATTTGACGAGGATTGTCGATTTTCCATTTCTTTGGCGGCTGACCCGACGCCTGAACTCATTTGTGTCAATGGCGCATCTATCAGTGCTATCTCATAGCTTCTTACCAAAGCCGTCGCGAGTGAAAGAATTGGCGAGCGATTTGTCGTGTCAGAATCATCACCTAGGAGGCTGTTGAGATATATAGTCAGTCCAAGCCTGGCACATTTTGTCTGGACGTACCATACGTGATCTCCAGTTCGGTGTTCTTGGAGGACGTAGTTGTATGCGTCGATAACTCCTTGACGATCTGTTCAACCCATGAGTATATGATTGCAACTGCGCAGTGAGGACCTTGGACACGTGCCTGGCTGGGGTTTGAGTATATTCTTCCAGGCTGGTCCCTCGAACTCAACCGCCGGAGAGGTGAATCTACGCACAGATTGGCGACTTAAATAGCACCATTAGAAGTGGATGGTCTA
The DNA here is from genome assembly GCA_037042815.1 of Ceratobasidium papillatum. NCBI lineage: Eukaryota > Fungi > Basidiomycota > Agaricomycetes > Cantharellales > Ceratobasidiaceae > Ceratobasidium > Ceratobasidium papillatum. The sequence goes on along the minus strand of JAYRCO010000329.1, from coordinate 27,513 downwards.
CAAATGACAGATAGACTCACCTGTTACGTTGGAGACTACGAGGAGTGTAGAGGGATCGATTATGTCCAAGGCGTGGCGTTACCTCGAAGTGAACTATAATATGTTTGGGCGATTGTATAGCACCCTCTGACATGGCTGCAGATGCCTCTGAGGGCCTCTGCGGATCGTCCTTCTTATAGACGCTGCGGTTGATTGTGATGAGTATTCAAGCTTCTTACGCTTAGACCAGACATACCTTCGCATTGTCAACCGAATTGACCGCATGTTATGTGACCGAGTGGAGGCAACGAAAGGATTGGACCTTGATACTTCTCGCCTCCTGCGGAAGCTCTACTTATTTGGTTTGCCGTATCCTTTGTTATTCAGGTGTCCGACTCGTCCACACCCTATCTCAATCACCCCGATCTTATCAACTCACTTCAATTAGTAAATCCTATTGTTCCTTTGTCTATTGACTCGACTAACCTAGACTCAACAATGTTTCATTGAGCCAAGCCCCGGGATTTGGGATCACTAAGCCGCCAATCGATGTGTGGCCCCTAATGCTTGTCTCCGTACTTTATGAGCCAAATAGAAAGTAACCCCAAGGATATAGTGCAGGAGAAATCCGCTAAGATTCTCTTATGATTGGGTTCGATTAGTCAGCACCTGCTGGCCTGGGTTGGGCATCTCTGATCGCAATCACCATGTTACAATGAGGCCTCGTTGCGCGCTCTTCACAAGCTGGATGTCTTGAAATTTGACATGTTTGTGTCAAAATTCAACAATTTGCGCTTTTGCTATTCTCCTTTCGACGTATTCTGACCCCTTTTTGATATTTCTGTTACATCTTAGCCCTTCCCCTTTCAACACAAGTTGTGTCAAAGACACTTTTGACATAAAATGTTGTTGCCTTTTATATGTAGCAAATGCCAAGTATGTACAGGAAATGACACTAATTCAGCCATATTGAAATCTGCTAGATAAAATGTCAAAATTGGAGGTGTTGGCCTCATACAATTAGTTGTCTAAGGAGAAAGTTCATTCTCAGATTTACTTTTGGACTAAGTCATATTCGGTAGTCCCGATTCACTGTAGCAGACTTTATTACTTGGCGCTCCAACGAAACTTAAACGCTGCCTATACAATGATTTCTCGGTATATAGAGACGCCTTTGAGTCGAGAATAGGCACAACGTCATAAGGTATTGAAGTCTATCTAACTAGCAATATGATTGCTGCAACAGGTCTCAGACAAGTTATAAGACTATACCTCGTAGTCGACGACGTTAGCAGAATCGGCCGAGCTCGCGAGAGCTGGGAGTGCTCCCGAGTGCTCCCTTTACTCGTTTGGTCGTCACGGGGGCAAACAAGCACCGTTTTTACGCGCTCGTTGACCAAACGAAAAAAAGAATCACTCACGAGCAAATGCTGTGCTCCTAATTACTCCTGAGTAGTTCGGAGCTCCGGCGGATTTCCCAGAGAAGCATGCCAGGTTCAAAAAAGAACTTGACTGTATTCGCGCGAATTGACAAAACATCTCTCATATCACGTTGAATTAGCGCGCCTGCTTATAGTAGTTCGATTTCCGGCAACAATCAATTGATCCAATCAGAAGATATGCGCACGCATGCTCGATACATTTTTCGGTCACTCTTCTTTGGCATTTTCCAGCCCGCTCGCTATGGCCTCCATGTGCGCAGTCACGCTTCTCGATACGACAGACCCAATCACAATCGCTGCCAACACTAACCATATCGTAGGCACGACTGATTGAGGTATGAATCCGAAAAATAAATAGTCAAGCACAAGATGAAAGTCGACTGTTGGTTGGTCCGAGGGAAGAGGAACAAGAGGAGAGAAGAGATACCACATGTAGTGTGATGGTGCGCGCACACCAGAATATCGTGCTCGAATCCGAGCGAACATGTCCCGTGTCTCGGTGTGTGATAGCGAGGCCCAAGTAGTCTGACTGTCAGGTTCTCGAGATCGGAATAAATGTTGTAATTGGGTGGGGTTATAAACTTTCACATCAAAATCGGCTGGTATCTATATAAATATGTTAGTGACGCTAGGAAAAGGAAACGATGTCAGAACACACCGAAGCCGGCCACGAAATTCTCAGGGAGTACTCAGTTTGTTCCCCCCAGATAAGATCTTTTATATCCTCAAGTTCTAGTCTGACAAATATCTCGTATTCACAATTGATCTGGTTACAGACGTCTGACCAGGGTTGCCCATATGGCGCCATGAGAAGCTCCAGCTGGCGCATCCCAGACGCAAGGTCGAGGTTATACCTGTTCACACGGTAATGGTGTCAGAGTTTTTACATTGCGTTCATAGGGACAACTGACCAGGTCAAATTTGGAAACTGCATTTCAAGGTCTATCGCCGGTGAAGAGCCGGAAGAGAAGTTGACAATTTCCGTATTCCCACTGACCAAACCAAGCCAAGCAAACAAAAGAGCCAGTAGTTTCGTATTCATAAGAGTTTGGACCAGGTAATAAAGAAAAGTACGCGCAGAGTCTGTGTGCGGTTGATTTTTTTTTCAGGTGAAGCGTCGTCGTCAATTGTTTGTGGTCGCCAGTTTGATTTGCAAATAATGGACCCTATTACGGCATAGGCAAACAATGGAAGACACAGCCTACATCTCTGCTACATCAACCGAATCGTGGAAACAGCCCAATAAATTGAATCATTAAACGCATGCAGAGTCATTCCATTTGAACTAGCCCCAACTCGAAGCAACTGCTGTAGGGAGAGACGAAGATTACGCTGTAGAAGTACTTGTTAGGTGTGTGGCACTGTTTGGCTTCACTTAGCATCTCCTGCCATGCAGCGTCGAACGTTAGCAGCTGTACACTATGTGAGGCATAAGTAGTCCTTTTAATCGAGACTCCCAACCACGAGAGCTGTTTGTAAATTGCGTTGTTTGATTGCAGTATCACGCCAAGACGAGGGGCTACATCTCTTTCCTTGAAGCACCATTATACACTCTATCTATTCAACCAATTGCCTATTGTCCTCAAGAATTACTGTAAAGGATATTTCATATCGGGCTGTCTATTATTATACTCGTCTATTTCCTTGCTACATGCTCCCGTCTGTGCTCATTTCAAAAGAAGGGTCTCATCTTCAACCTCTTCCAAACCAGATTCGACGTTGAACCGGAAGTACGTCGCCGGGCAATCCATATAACCCCATAATCAATTGGCAAGCCTTCTGATGGACTCCCTCGCAGCTGGTGTTCATTTGATGAAACCGTCGGAACACAAAGCCTTTCCTCCCCGCGCCAATACTGAGAATGCACGGAACTCGGCGATCTACTGGGAAATACACGAGTGCCTATTTCAACAGTTGAGACGCGGAGTCATAAATTCCAACTGCGCTTTTCAAAGGCAATCCATCTGAGCCGAATGGTATCATGATCACAGGCTGGAGATACTAGCCACCTATCAGACTTGTTGTAGATGCGGCTGCCCAGATAGTGTAGTTTGGCTCATCATTGACATCGTTAATATATGTGCATAATAGTGGTGGGTAACCAGTGTTGTGAGGCGATATGTCACAAATAAATCTGTAATATAGTTCAATGTCAGAATAGAATGGCGGCTGAAAAGCCTGCTCACACTGGACGCCAATCTGCTCCCTCGCTTTCATCATACACCATGATATACTCCCCATGTTTCCCATTCTCTTCGTTAATTCTTTCTTGGCGTTTTCTAACACCAAGCGAGGTGGCGTGTTCGTACCAACCAAAATCTCCTGATAAGCCTTGGGTCACGGTCGAATTCTGAGACGCGCGCACTCCCATGTAGATCATATACGCGATTTGATTATGCTTACAGTGTCTCCAGAAGATCTCCAACGCCAACTCAGAAAGAAAACCTGAATCTACGAAGAATCTTGAGCGGTAGTTTTACCGGTGCCAAATGAGCTAAAATCAATAGAACACTGCATATAGTCACCACGAATCAATTCGACCTATAGCTGATTTTGAGTAATTACCAAACCGGCGTGTAACAATTACCAAAAAATAACAGACAAAATTTTGATATTATGCCCAAATATATACAAGAACACAGCGTCAAATTACTTGAATCTCATCTACACATCAGACCAAGCATGACTGCCGATGGTTCCCACAGCGTAAAGAAGTGCAGCGAGACGCCCCATTCAGATCTCACATTCGGAAAGTACCAACTGGAAGCTTCAACCGAGATTTCCAACCTGTCTCCCGGGTCAAGGCACCCCCAAATCTCATGTTCGGAATCAAAGACGCGGAGCATCGAGCTCCTGCGACTAGGGTTAGTCAAGTGTCTCCAAGAGAGCTGTGCTCCATCCTTGTCGCACTTGTATGGAGCCAAAGAGTGGTGTTCTGGTATTATTCTGACCAAGAGCTCATCCGGTTTGAATGCCTACACAGCAAGTAATCAAGGACGACCTGGTATAGAAGCTTGAACCCCCTTACATGAGTCCTAGACATTACAGGCTCCACTGGGAAAATGTATGGCTCGGCCTTCCAGATCTTTCGAATTAATTCTCCAGGCATGGGTCGGGTGCATAACCATGGTCTCGCTATCGCGCTATCGTCTCCTTCCATGACTGTGCCAGCTAAGGACCTATCAAAATCGACCTTTGTGGAAATCATAGTATCTGGCCAGGGGCATATGAACTCGGCGAGTTGGCAGATATATATAACTATTTCGAAAGGCAAACTAGGGTAATTCGTAGTGCCTAAAACGAGGGCCTTGATACTCGCATAATACGCGCGAAGCAGCTCGTCCGCCTGAGACTTTCGTAATTCTAGTTGACCGCCTTTCAGACATTCGCTGGTTCAGCATTGAATCATAATTTTCTAGTAATGAACACACCCATGTTATGGTCGAATTAGAAGACGAGTTGCTTATCATTTTTACGTCACAGTTCTGCGAGTAGGTCTGGCTGACAAATCAAGCCTACTTGAGTGTGGAGCCGTCTTACCTATTTAGGAAAAATGAATCACGTTCATCCTGGTGCTCGGAGTCCTGTCAAAGCAAAGCTCATCAGGCGGGGATCCACATCTGTAACCAGACGCAATACAATGGTGGTGTTGTTTGAAGTGGGCAATTCTCCCGCGCAAGTATCGGCTAGGACTTAGGTTGCTATTTACTCCACGCATATATGGTGCCTATCTCGTGCCTTTAGCTCGAATTTATTCCGTCCTCCATGGTCAACAGCAACACCAAATTAGTTTCCAGGACACAATCATGTGCGGAATCACCTCGCCTCAATAGCTAACTACATAATTTCGACGACCTAAGCAATCTCACTTGTAGAAAACGGCTTGAACCCCGGGTGTAAACGTTTTACGAACTCAAATTACAAAATCCCTGTCGCATTGCGCCTCAACATCATCAGTCGGAGAATAAAGCTTGGCCCCAGCATCAATACCCCCCTGCAACGTAGTGCTTCAGACAGTACCCAGTTCAGCAGAGGTTTTCTCTGCTGCGATAGAAGCTTCCTGCGATACTCTATTGCTCGGCTTCACACGTCTGTGATAGCGAGCAGAGTTGAGTGGTTACAACTGAAGCCACGAAACAGGGTGCTTACGGTTTGTTAAAGATGCTTTCAGGGCCTGTGAATATGAATATATCGTAAAGAATAGTACCAGTCAAAGCACCAACAATAGGGCCCATCTGTTGATAGTAAGCTCAGTATATATGTCTCTACTTTTAATTAAGCACGACTCGCTATTGGAGCATACAGCCAATACTGGCGGCGATAGTTCCACACTGACATAAAATATCAACTAGTAGTTAGTTAGCTAAAGTAAATTCCAATTACCTTCGCGCCCATATCCAGCCATCCAACACATTAAACGAGGTCCCAGGTCACGAGCAGGGTTGAGCGAGAAACTACCTCGGAATAGGTTATCCGTATGATTCGCCAGCCACGATTCTACACACTTACGATGTTTGCATACCAAAACACGAACTGATACCAAGCATCGCAATGAATAATACCAGCGGAACAAGCCCGTTCGGTGGAGGCCCGTTGTTCTTGTCAGTGGCTGTGAGTACTACCACGACTAGAATGGCTGTAGCCAAAAACTCTTGAAAAAAGGCTTGCGCTAGCAGGCAGGATTTTGATGAGTTAGTGGGAAAGACTAAGAAACCTGAAGACACACCATCTGAAAGATAGGGTGACTAAGAAGTATTTTGCTTCAACCGGGAGCATAAAGACACCAAACGGAGACTACCACTCACCGGAAAAGTAGCAAACAAGGACGCAGCAGTGTCAGCGACGGTTCCGGTGTTACGGTCAGCTTCGAAAATCTGGATTGCCCTGTGGTAATTGACAAACACCAAGCCAGCCCCTGCCCAGGCTCCAAGTATTTGGGCTAGAATATAAGCTGGGACCTTTCTCCAAGCGAAGCCTCGAAACACGGCCTGAGAGATGGTTATTGCTGGATTTATGTGTCCTCCCTGTTCTCTGAATGAGATTGCGCTATCTTGGTATAAAAGAGCTTACGCTTACTGAGATACCCGCAGAGACCCATGCGCCCAATGAAATCCCAGCAGCCCATCCAAATGAGAGCGCAAGATAGTCCTATTATGCAGAGCGAGTGATTCCATCAAAATATTGATGCAAACATATGAGAACCACTTACGCCTTTTGCACTTGAAGCTACTCCTGCACTCCCGGACAGAGTGACTTGACAGTTGGCTGCGTTACCAAACATGACGAGCATCATTGTCTAAATAAGTACTTCGCGTGAATATCAGGCTTCAAGCAGCGAAGTAGGACAAACCCCTAAGAATTCGGCAGCCGGCTCCCTCAGAAAAAGCCTTCAGCAATTAATTTGTAAAGAGAGTCTTATTACAAGGTTTGAAGAGAAAGTCCAAACCTAATATTGGCCCATCTATTGGAAATATAAATAGTATCCTTGGGGTTGGAGTCGGGAGTATTGTCAGAGGTTATACCCTTGAGGTCCTGGCCAGTACGATCATCTCGATAGGTTTCTACAAGGCAGTGTTATTATAGGGGTGGTACCATGGTTAGTGAATGCAATGATATTTACGATAAGAAATCGAGGGAATACTAAAGGACGATGCTAGTGTGGGTCGAGCAGCCTGTTGAGCCATTTTCAGTGAGGTAGATCGTTGAGTAGGTCGAGTGGGGGTCATAGATTTATACTCGCTGCGCGTCAATCCAGCCCCGCAACAGATCAAGATAACCACAGCGGTAAGCACACTCATCAAGTAACCGCGCGGTATTTCGGAGCCGAGTGCATGGTACTATAATAGCGCTCGTCGGTGATGGGCGTTCCATGTACCGGCTATCGAGCGCGGGCTGTATTTCTGATATCCTTAAGTTTAAATGGGTCTCGTCCCACGAGGTTTGACATGTGGGTGACGAGAGTGGGGGTGAAAGCCGCTTCGGCATATTCATAAAAGATGCAAGGCATTACAGTTAGACATATACAACGTGATTGTTGTGGGAGATATCGTGAGGCATCCTAAATGCAACTGTCTAGGTTATGCCCTGTTGGTCCAAGACCTCCGATGTTGCTGCTCCTTGGCTATGGCTTCAGATGAGTAGCAATGAATTAGCATAAAATTATTGTTTCGGGCCAACTAACGAGAGATTTGGTCCTAGGCGACATGAGGGCCTCATGCAAGAAAACACATTTAGACTCATGAATTGTGCAGATGGCAGCTGGGATATTCAATTGATTCTCACCTGGCGGCTGGTCCCCGTATTTCTACAGCCGAGTCAGAAGGTTTGGGTTTGCTATACTTGACAGTTTAAAATATGTTACTTGGGAGTACCTCTCTCGGCCTCTTCTAGCGCTAGCATTAGCTTACAATAACATCAACGGTGAGGCGGCGCAGATCTCGCAGATCTGCAAAATATGCCATATCAAGGGTGGCAGAAGAATAATCTGGTCAATGAAGCTCTTGTAAATTTGGTCACACCTTCGCTAAAGTTTCACACGGGCTTTTCTTCAGATCACCGCCTCAATTTGAGCCCTATGGACAAAAATATGGACGAGTGGTAAAGCCAATAGACTCTCGAGTTGGCTTGTAGATACAGAGTTTCAAGTTTGAGTCGTGAGAGTTTGAAACTCACTGTTAAGAGGTTCAACCGAGATCCAGTTGCATAGAGGGATAGATTTATTCCCAGATACTCCGTCGATCTTCTTGCTGCGACTTACGTAGCTATAGATGTTCCAGCTTAGGAAACGAGCTATCGATTATATCGGATCCACAGATCACCGCATCTTCACGTCTAGCTGGTCCGAGCTCTTTACTTCAACAATTTCTAGATTGAACGGCTTAGATGGAACTCGAATATCTCTAGGAAACGTCGCGTACGTGTTGATCTGGAAGCATTGAGCCAGGGGCCCTACGCTGTCCCGGATTTGCACGACTTATCGATCGGCCCAGCTTCCGGTGAGGTCTGGGGAAACGCTGGCGCCGTAAGGTTAATTGGGACTTAAGCCACGTGTAAGCGCCTGGGACAATAAGTCCAACTTTGAGCCACACACTCCAGAGTCTTAACGGCGCTTATTCACTTGCTAGTACCAGGCGAACCCTAGTCGTAAGACTTAATCGGTTTTTAAAACCGCATGTGAGCGCCGGGGAAGACGGGCCCAGCTTCAGTTGTGCACCCGGAGTGTGGGGCGGGGCCTGAAGATCAAGACTCTAAGAAAAAGGGACGGTGGACGGGAAGAAAAAACACGGCGTGACGACGGGCGCTGCCACTCCGATGGTGGTAAAGGTTAAGCACGAATGTGTTGCGCATTCGCGCGCGCGTCACGTGACATCCTGTCCAGCACTGGGCGTTTCCCTAGCCCAGTAGTGCTTGTGCTCTTTCGCAGGCTTTGACTCACATGCTCTCTGTGAAGCTCAACTAGTTTGCACGACTGTCGGAATGTCGGTGGAGCTATCCTCATATATAAGTATTCTCTTCAGGATCGTCTTGCAGAGCTATTTACGTCCTTGTTCTTTTCAACCCACTCACCATGTAGATAAGGCTCCAGTATCTCAAGCTTGAGTATCTTCACGTACTATACTCGAGCTAATATGAAGCTAGTCAGAATTAATTAAATTATCATATTGAACACTTAAGATATAAAGTTTCTTAGTGCTTAGGAAGCAGATTAAACGTGTAATACATTCAAATGGATAACTAGCTACAGGGGACTTGGGTTTATATACATGTATGCATCACAGATAGACAAAAGCAGATGATACAGAAGTCAGAGTCATATCAGCAAAGAAGCACGAGTCACATCAAAGAGATTAGACTATATGCATCACCATGTGAATGCGAGATTACCTTTTCGGTCTATCTCAGCGGAAGCCACTACCTGTGGCAATGGGGACGTTTAACCAAAGATATCAGGGCGTCGCAGTTTTCCTGGGGTTTGCACCCGATTTTAGTGAAGATGTTTTGAAGTATCGTGACAAGGTAAGCAGAATTTCAGGTCGGCATCATGCTGTTATCGATAATGACCAAAAGTTTGGAAGTATTATCTATCTCCGTTTCTTGTCTGGCCTCGATTAGGCGGTGATAGTGCTTTGTAGCAAGTGTCAGGAGGAAACCTTAGTCTGCGGACGGGCCTTCCCAGAAATCCTATCACAGCCTTCTTTTCGGCCCCGTCTGGCATACCACAAGGTGATCTCAAGGGGCAAGGAATAGTGTGAAACAGAAATTGGAAGCTGGATTCGACATAAAAAAGGTCTATTCAAATTGATAATTACGTCCAATGGATTTACTGCTGTAGAGCATTACAAATTTAGGAGAATTCTTAAACCGCAAGCCCTCTATTGTATGCGGCATGGTATGAGTATTTGTTCGAGGAAATCGAAAGACACGTATCAGTATTACATATATCAACCCCATTACTAGCATTGTCGACATTCGGGAGACGAATCAGGGATAGAAAAAATGAAGTGTTGTCCATACGCGATGCGATTCGTGTACGTAGCACTATCGTAACACACCTATTTCCTAACACAAGAAGTCTTTGTGGCTAGAGCGTTAACGACTTCCTATCATACACGCGTGTTAGTCAAGTCCAGATATTAACTTTAAGCATATACCTGGGCAGGCTTCCTACTGCACCATCCTCGACGTATTCCTCATTAACGATATCTTTGCCCTTCTCAGCAGCAGCAGGCACACACTCTCACACACTCTCTCCTAGTCATTTCGTTGCCCTTATTATTCCCGCTGGTGGCACCCTGAGCCCCTTGTGCACTCGTTCTAGCTCGCGTTCTCGGCACCTGACCTAGCTCCTCGTCGCCCTCGCCGGTTTCTTCGGGCCAAAGTGCCGCATTTGAGTCGGTCTCGTTATCAGCAACGGCCTCGAGCTCGAGCTTTTTTCATAGTTGCCTCAGTATTGGTTGGAGGGGGAGCGGTATATTTGGGGGCGAATACTAGTGGTCCTAAGGACTGTGTCACATGTATGCGTCTTAGGCTAATATTATTTTATTTTATTTTATTTTTACATCATGTTTATACGTCCGTGAAGCCCGTGGCTTATGTGGAGCATGCAAAGGCGCAGAGGGATGGAGAAAGAAACCTATAAGATGCTACCGCGCCTCGCGCCCACTATCCCTTAAGGCCCACCAGTACCTTGCTGCCCCGCTAATACAATTTGAAACGCACTAATATATCATGGCAATGTGATGTTATGGCACACGGCTTACTACAGAATCATCTCGGTGGCATTGACGGACGCATAATCACAGAGGTGGCCTCAAACTCTAGAAAGTAGTAGACTGAGTAGCCAGCACATCGCGCCAGGCAGTTTTCTGCTCCTCCTCAATATACTCGTATATGAGCCTCATGACCAACGGAAGCCCAATATCTTGGCGTGGCCAAGTCAAAGAAATGTTTGGCCATATGTTGTACAGAAACCTAGCGTCAAATGAGAACCCAATTTGCCTTGTGTACGATACGCATAAGAGATAAGCTCACCTTGCCACTTGCTTGCAGTTTTCCTCAATAGGAACAAATGATGGGGGTCGACTACATTCCAATATACCAAGTACATCAGACTTTTGTGCTGAGGCGGGAACGGTATCAGGAGCTGGCATGACGCGGAGATCAAGCGTAAGGTGTCGCAGTTTCGGCAGATTTGCGAAATAAACGAAGTCTTCAATGTATGCGGTTTGGTCTGGCCAGTGAAGCTCTTCGATCTCCGGCCAAAGACTGACCAAAAACTCACACCAAGTTCCCAGTTCCTTATCCCGTATGTTGATATCAGCACCTGCAATGCGAAGATACTCTAGGTTGAGCAGGGATAGCTGGCGTAGATCATCTTCGTCTAGCTTTACGCAGCCTACGCAGTCAACTTCAAACTCAATCGCGAGCCTAGATAGGTTGCGGAACTTCTTTGCAACATCATCGTAACCAGGAAACCAGGTATCCAAAATCTCATCTCCAAAATATCCTTCATCGATGTCTTCGGGGTTTGGCCCAATCACCAAGTGGAGGGATTTCAATTTCTGGAGAAACTCGTCGTTTTCCCATATATTCGTTAAATTGATGTGGTGAAGATTGCGGAGGGCGAGGTGACTCAGCATGGGAAATGAATCAGGGGTCATATCAGGGGTTGAGATATAGGTATCTGGTTGATACTCGCTAGAGAGATCGAGGTGCTCAAGTGCAGGGAGAGAAGAAAGTGAAGTCATAGATTCTCGTTCAGTTAGGTATCCGTTTGTGCACAAGTGGCGAAGTTGTTTGAGTTCGGCAAGTGGCTCCCAGAAACGATCACGAGCTCGAGCATTCGCATGCAAAACTTCTTCGGGAACCGTCTCATCCCATTCGACCCATTCACAATAAGGGTGAAGCTCAAGTATCTGGATACTAGGACACCTCGAAGCAATCGACATGAGCCAGTAAAAAGCTGTGTCCAATGCCAGCGGAGAAATGGAGTCTGTGGCCGGCATTACTCGGATTTGTCGTAAGGAACTCGAAAAGAGTGCGACCACCCAGTCTATTTTGTTATGTGTACTGGAGTCTGTTTTGATATGTAGAGTATGAAGTTTTGGTAGGAGAGTCTGTTGTTTGGTGTACGCAATCAGGTGAGTGGAGTCTGGGACGCAATGCGTGGCCGGCGAGCAAATTCGGAGTTCCAACTTCTCAATGAATTGTGCGTAGTTCTTGAGGCGAGAGATACTTTGCTGAGTTATCTTGTCAGGTAAGCTCTTATCGTTGGTTAGAGACGGTTTTCTTGAATTACATTTGATTAGAACTCACTACCGCGCCACGACCTCCACTAGTGCTGGGTTTCCCAACGGTTGTACCCGTGATCAGCGAGAGAAACGCCACGTGTGTGCAGACAACGTGATTCCATATAAATGGAGTAGCGACCGAGAAGAAATAAGCAGAGACTGTAGCCCATCGAGCAATATCCTGGTGGTTGCAATGGCTAAAGACCAGCCCCAGAAGTTCCGGTGGGAGCACTAAGGACTGAGCCATCTTATGTTGGATATAATATGCAGCAGAGAATCAAATGAAACAGTTTTTATTTGGGTAGCCTGAGACGATGAAGAGCCACAAGTCTAAGGCGAGCCTAAACGCGTCCTAGTGCCATGATCTGAAGCTCCACGAATGTAACAACGGTAACGGCCTGTAACATGGTAGATCACGTGCCTACTAGCCCGCTTGTAACAAACCACCATATCGCAGGCTGAACACCACTTATTTTGTGTTTCAGCCAAAACATTAAGCCCCAGAACTCACCAAAATTCACCACGCTGGGTAACATGTCTCAATGATGACTTGTCTCTTTTTGAGCACAATCGAATCACGCGGATAAATTAGCTTTTTCCGCCTTCAAACCGGCAACAGTAATGATTGGAGGTCCACACTTCATCGTGGTTCTTTTCTTGCTCTCTCGCTTCGGTTTGGACATATTCTTCCGCTGTATGTCCTTTCCCGGTAAAACTCGATACAGGTGACTGGTCGGGGGAGACTCGGCGTAATATGGTTCGTCGCTACTTGGTCACTGGATCACTTATCGCTGTGAAACGGTCAAACATCAAAATGAAATCGATACCCTTCCGAGCTTTAATGCCTGCCACATCATGCCGTGCGGTAGCAATCTACGCTAGAATTCATCCAACGTACCAATGGCGGCATCGTATTGGACTTATGGGGAGAGCGACAGCTTACCGGGCCGCGCCCCGCTGCATGCTCGGGAGAATGCGCAATACGTCCCGTTACGAGTATAAATATCCAACTCGTACTGCATGTTACTCTTAGATTTCAATTCCTCTCCGCCATGTTTGGGCTTGCGACTTGCGTCGCACTTGCTTTCGGCTCCCTCCGACTGGCTCAGGCAGCCCCATCTGCTCAGGCTTACAAATGGAATAGCGTCAAGATCGGTGGAGGTGGAGGATTTGTGCCTGGTATGAGTTTTCGATATAAGGTCGATGAGATACTAACGCATTACGTAGGAATTGTCTTCAACCCAAAGGAGAAAGGTCTCGCCTATGCACGTACCGACATTGGCGGGCTGTACAAGCTCAATGCGGACGACTCGTGGACTCCGCTGCTGGACTTCGCCGATAGCACAACGTGGAATTACTGGGGTGTTGACGCGGTCGGTAAGTATATGCCTGCCAAGCCTCGCCAATTTACTAAGCAACCATATCAGCAACCGATCCGGTTGAACCGAAGCGACTCTATGCTGCAACCGGAATGTACACCAACAGCTGGGATCCTAATAACGGGCAAATCCTTCGTTCTTCCGATTACGGCAAAACCTGGGCCGTGACAAAATTGTCTTTCAAAGTTGGTGGAAACATGCCTGGACGAGGTCTTGGCGAGGTACGTGTCGCAAATAAGAGGGCTTGAGCTACTCCTTACACTCTAGTTTACAGCGCCTTGCCATCGATCCCAACAAGAACTCGATCTTGTTCTTCGGAGCGCGTAGTGGAAACGGGTTGTGGAAATCGACCGATTATGGTGTAACCTTTACCAAGGTCTCATCTTTCACAAACACAGGTGTGTGGCACTTACCCATCATCTACGCACTTGGTCTAATTTCTTTGCTTAGGCACATACGTTGCCGATCCCTCAGACTCGAGTGGCTACAATAGTGATAAGACTGGCATTGCATGGATCACGTTTGACTCGACATCTGCGTCGTCTGGAACGGCCACTCCTCGTATTTTCGTTGGCGTTGCAAACACGGGTGCCAACTCAGTCTTCGTTTCCAAGGATGGTGGCTCAACCTGTACGTATTAGCTTCTGCACTCAACCGCTGCCATTTGCTAACACATCATGCTGGCAATAGGGACTGCCGTCGCCGGCCAGCCGACTACATACATGCCCCACCACGGTGCTCTCTCTCCTTCCGAAAAAGTTCTTTACATCACCTACAACAACAACGCCGGACCGTACGATGGAACCCTCGGTGCAGTCTACAAATACAACATCGCCACCTCAGCCTGGACGGATATTACTCCTGTCTCTGGCAGCGATCTTACCTTTGGGTTTAGCGGTTTGTCTTTGGACTCGCTAAAGCCTGGCACTTTGATGGTTTCTCCCTTGAACGAATGGTGGCCCGATAGTCAGGTCTTCCGGTCCAACAACTCGGGTGCGACCTGGACGAAGCTTTGGGACTGGGCTGCGTACCCAGAGATGGTGAGCAAAATTTGGATTAAATAATTATCGTAAACTTACGCTGCGCATAGAACCGATATTACAAATATGATGTCTCTTTGGCACCTTGGCTCAACCCACCAGGCAACACCGATACGAAGCAGGTACGTTTACTTTAGACTTTGATCGTCTGATAGACCCTGATCGTGTTGTAGATTGGCTGGATGATGCAGGCCATGTCGATTGATCCGTTTGACTCGAACCATTGGCTTTACGGTATGTTTATTTCGTTGCTATAAGACTTTCTCGGATACTTATTTGTTCATGATAGGTACTGGTGCTACGATTTTCGGTGGCCGTGATCTCACCAAGTGGGACACCGTTCATAACATCACCCTCAAGTCTTTGGCCGACGGTATCGAAGAAACATCCGTCCAAGCACTCATTTCGCCTCCTTCCGGCCCGAACTTGCTCTCTGGTGTCGGAGATATCGGTGGCTTTGTGCACTCTAGCTTGACCGTTGCACCGAAATATGCCTACCTGAATCCTAACTATGTTACGACCCCTGATCTGGATTACGCTGGTCTCAAGGTATGTCTTCGGTAACAATGTCCGCTATGATGTAGTTCTAACTTTCGACTAGCCTGCTACCGTCGTTCGCATTGGTAATGACGGAACCGACGGTAACAAGCAAGTTGCACTCTCGACCGATTCTGGTGCGACCTGGACCCCATACTCCCCAGCTCCTGATGGCGCATATGGTGGAAAAATCGCCATCTCTGCCAACGGTGACACCATTCTCTGGCGTAGTGCTTCCAGCGTCAGCGTGTCTCGCAACTCGGGTGCTTTCACCGCCGTTTCAAGTCTCACGACTAGCAGCGTTATCGCGTCCGACAAGAAGAACGGCACTGTCTTCTACGCTGCGACCGGCGGAAAGTTCTACCTCTCGACTAACTACGGCTCCACTTTCACTGCGACAGCTGGTAGCCTTGGTTCTTCGACTAGCCCAGTGAAGATTGTAGCCAACCCTAGTGTGGCTGGAGATGTTTGGGTTTCGACCGACAAGGGACTGTTCCACTCGGCCAATTATGGTGCCACCTTCACGGCTGCTACTGGCGTTACCCAAGCTTGGGCGATCGGGTTGGGTGCACCCAAGACGAGTGGGACGTACGCAAGCGTGTTCGCTGCTGCTGTGATCAGTGGTGTAACGGGCTACTTCCGGTCTGACAATTCGGGAAGCACATGGGTCCAGATTAACGATGCGGCTCACGGGTTTGGCACGGCATCATCCAACGTGAGTATATGCGCTCTGATTTTGTCTTATAAAATGTACTGACTATGATCTTATACTTCAGCCCATTTCTGGAGATCCTCGGGTGTATGGTAGGGTGTACATTGGGACTAACGGTCGCGGAATCTTGTGAGTAGTATCATACATTAATCACTCCAATCAAGTATTGAGATCGGTTGATTCCAGCTACGGCGACGTCGCTTAAATGCCTAAAAATCTTGGTCATGGATTTCCTTCATCTGTAGTCGTAAACAACAATTATTTTGAGTCTAACAGTGCGTTCAGTGGTCTAGGATTATTATATAAGCACGTGACTGCACGAACCTGATCCAAACCAATTTTGGAACCGGACCGTTCGGCAGTTATAAGTTCCCAGCCCTTGACCAGTATCTGAAATCTCCCCATGATCATCACGTTCGCCTTGTGCTTGGGCGTAAGAAGTTATGGATTCCTCAAAGCGCCCACGGGACCTGATTACCGGGGAAGCAATGCATTATTAACCGGTCACTGCTTATAACCAGTAGATGGTTGACATGTTCCGAGGTATTATTAAGTTCCGTCAACACAGCTATGAACGATTCTAAAATAGTTTTAGGAGCTCTTACTGCGACTGCCATCGTGTCGGGAGTATGGCTACTTTCATGGAAACGGCGCAACGATGCCCATCCCCTGCCTCCGAGCCCAATCTATTGGCCACTCGTCGGTAACTTCCCGTCAATGCCTACCGAAAATGAGCATATCGGATTTATGAAACTGGGAAAACAGCTTAATAGTATGGATTTTGTTGATAAGCTAGGACCATTCAAATTGATGCATTGATTCCTCAGGCGACATCATTTCGTTGCGTATGTTTGGCACTTTGCTCGTGGTATTGAATTCTCCGGAGGACGCGATCAACCTTCTGGAGAAACGGTCAGGCATATACTCTGATCGTGTTTGTCCGGTCATGCTGGAAGATCCATCGTTGTACGCAACATGTTCCAGCTATAAGATGGCGCCTACTCATTACGAACGCTTTTTCGTAGAATGCATTGGCCAGGCTTTATCACACTGTTGGGCTACAATGAGAGATGGCGAAAGTCTCGTCGGCTCATGCATACCTGGTTGCACAAAAAGGCAGCCGAAGACTTTCATCCGTCTCAACAACTTCAAGCTCGATTGCTTCTCCAGCGATTGGCTAAGCAGTCTAATTGTCTTATTACTTCGGACGATCTGGATTTAGAGTTTCATAGGTAGTGTATTTGCTATCAAAATCAGAAGAATATGCTTATTCGATTGTAGGATCGCTGCTGCAACTCTTGTCCATTCGATATATGGCTACAACTTAAAGTCCGCTGATGATCCCTTTGTTCTCGGACTGAAGGAGGCGATGGACCATGGCTTGCAGGCTGCTTTGCCATCAAGTACGTATTGCTCTTTTCCTCATGTAGTGAGACTTTTATCAATGCTTTTATCTATAGGTTTCTTGGTCAATCTATTCCCATCTCTTGTCCACGTTCCGGAATGGTTTCCTGGAGCTCGTTGGAAACGAACTGCACGAGAATGGAGAATACAAAAAGATCATGCGGTTGACACCACTTACAGCTGGTCTAAGGAGCAAATCGTAAGATGACATGTATCTGTTACTTACAAGAGTGGTTGAATTGGGTATGATAGGCGAACGGCACAAGCGAGCCATCGATCATTGCGTCGTTGCTCGAACACGCGGAACAACTCGGACTTGAAGCTGACGAAATTGACGACTATGTCAAAAACGTGGCTGTCTCTCTTATGGCTGGTAAGAAAAGTGATTTGGGTACTCCTTGCTCGAATGCTGATTTTTCTGGTAATTCAAAGCTGGTACCGACACGGTAAGTGTATTTGACATATGGTCGTCGTGAAGCATGCTCATATTGATTCTAGACTACAAATTCTCTGCTAGTCTTTGTTTTAGCGATGTTGCTATTTCCAGAAACCCAGCGAAAGGCTCAAGAAGAGATCGATGCGGTGACTGGCTCAAACCGGCTGCCGACAATGAATGATCGGCCAAAGCTTCAATACGTAGAACGACTTTTACAGGAAGTGATGCGCTGGTGTCCAATGCTTCCCGGAGGTATGTAACATCATTGTTTACGATAAAATGACCCGCGAACGTATTTGGGTTAGGATTCCCGCACGCATGCTATCAAGATGATGTCTACAAAGGGTACCGAATTCCTAAGGGAGCGATGGTGTAAGTCATTTGAATAGTAAACCTGTCATGGGTTCGCTCACGAGCTACACATTTAGCATCCCTAATGTCTGGTATTATAAACCTTTAACTCGATCCCATCAGTTGATACTTACTTAGCTCTTTAGGGCCATTTGTCGTAATCCAGATGTCTATCACAATCCAGAAAGATTTAATCCCGACAGATTTCTTGATCCCACTGTACCGATTGCTCCTGCATTTGGTTATGGTCGAAGGTACGGAAGCTGTTCGCGGCGATTTCATCTAATTGATCCTCTAACTTTACTATCAGATCGTGCCCTGGTATTCACTACGCAGATTCATCACTCTTTATTGCTATAGTCTCGATTTTGGCAACTTTCAGGATCTGCTTAGCTCAAGACGAATTGGGGCACAATATCGTACCTGTCATGTCTGAGGGATCAGGACATGTCGTATAGTAAGTCGTGTTTACTAGTTGATGATATTCAGGGATTTATGACCTCTCATCCGCATATAGCCGCCCACAGCCCTTCAAGCTGAAGCTAGTACTTCGCTCGCATGCACATGCGGATCTCATCCGGTTTGGGGCATAAAGTAAGCACCCGAAAGTAGAGAGTTGACTACTTGATCGGGTAATTGATGTACTGGTACCATACGCCTGTTGTTTACAATTCCGTGGTTGAATAGAGCCCGCCTAGATATCTAACAACGTTTCTGAGAGCATAGCTCAGTTACGGTCTACTTGATACCCGGTCTAATGGCTCGTGAAAATCATGCGTTCCTTACATATCTCATGAGATTTATAGCTCGGCAACTGCCGACCTAGCGTACAAGCTGTTAGGTTTCACCTCTCACGAGAGGCCATGCAAATCTATACGAGTAAATGGCGATTATGTACCGGATTTTAAAAAAGCTTCGCTGAAATCTGGAGATATTTTACTTTCCGGCTCGCAATGAATTAAGCAACGCGGTACTAAATACGAGCATGAGACCATTGAATGGAACATAGCTCACTTCGAATGATCTAGATACCAACCAGACTAACCTGGGGTCAGATTGGGCTCACTAGAGAAGAATTAAGATTTATGCAATAAAAAAAACCAGGCGCTACCACGGACAGCGTTTGAATGAAATACAAAATTGAATTTGCCTCGCATTCATCGCCTCGACATGGATCTGATCACCGCGCTGATGAGGTGATCCGGAAGGTTAAAAATCGAATCGGCTTCGGGTACATGGACGTAGATCGAATAACCGCCAGAATGTCGTTTAACTTCCCCTGCAGTCTTTTCCCTCACAGGCGACCCGTCGCTTTCGTATATGTAGGTGAAGCGCCCTTGGCCGAAATACTCAGCAACTCGCGAGCGGGATTCAATGAAGCGTTTTAGGTCTTTGGTTGTGGTCTCCGGCTTGATGAGGATCCGCTTCCCCGGTCCGGCTAGGGCCTCGCCCCTGTAATATATGCGCACTTGCGATGGGATAAGTTTTCTGATTCAATTAAAGGACACCACACTCACGTGTATCTTTCCTCATAATCTTTCCCCATGACCGCGGCTGAATCGGCAGCGTAGTGAACCTGCGAGTACAGCGCCTCTCCGCTGGAGGACTAGCGTCGTCAGAGTCGTAAGCTGAATCGTCTCCCAGTGTTTCGTCGTCCCATTCATCGTCCTCGTCCTCCTCGTACGCGTACGCGTACTCGTCGTCTGTATCTTCCCGGCTCTCTTGTGCCTGAATCTCGGCTTCTTGGGTCGCATTCCCTCGAAGACGTTTACTTCGATCTGCTAGTGGCTCATCGATACTCTCCACGTCGATGTGGTCGTCTTCATGAGATCCCTTAGGATCCTCATCGTCGAATGCTCGTTTTCGAGACTTCGGTGGAGATGTATTCGATATTTGGGAATCGCTTGGGCTTTCAGCTGTGTCGCGTACTTGGGAAAGACTAGGCTGTTGAGGTATCTCTGGTTGCTGTGAGGCCTCTAGTTGATGCGAGACTTTTGGTAGAGGGGCTGGCTCCTTGTCTTTGACTTCGGTATTGAGAGTTTCTGACTGCAGTTCAGTCAAACCAGCCTCATTTAAAAACACCATGCTCACCTTTGATCTTGACACTTATGCGATCCACCTCGCGGTAGCAACCCTCCCACACAAAGTCTACCACCTCCATCGGGACATTTTGAGACTTCGAATAGACTGTGACCACGATACGGTCCGACGGAACGGACTTGAGAGACGTGAATATACGCTGAAGATACGCGATAATAGTCTAAAACACCGCTTGTTAGGGCTGCCCACTAATGCAATCGGTAATCCAAACTTACGGCGTAGTCTGAAATGCGAGGAAGCGCAACGAATCGATCTTCGTACTCAACAACAAGTAACTTGAGGTCGAGGTCTGAATCTCCGAGACCAGACATATTCAAGCGGAGGATGTGGATAGGAGGCTGTACTTTAGCAAAAAAAAAAACAAGGGGGATCGACTCGTGGTGGATACGAACAAAGTGGTCGCGGTCACGTGTAGCCTCAGCCGGCCGCATTATACTCCATTTGGGCAAGTGCGCCTCCAGTCCGACATCGGCATCGGCATGTTATATATATGCGCAGGCCTTTCATGAGGTTGAATCTTAGGTTAAATCTAGTTGCTCCTATTGCTTAGTCATGTCCATATATGCTTATGACATCACGCGAGCTTCTCTCGTCATCACTCCGGCCAAGAGCACGCGTGAATCTTGGCATGTTGTATAAGAACCTTCTGGTGTGAACTTCTTAACCAAACCCACCATGAGACCCCTCTCGGCATTTCTGTATGCGGTTCCTGTTCTTGCGGCTGGTATCGTCTACAACGACCAAATCGACACTGCATACGACTTTGTTATTGCCGGTGGAGGTCTTGCCGGACTCGTGTTAGCCAGCCGACTTACCGAGGATTCAAATACAACTGTATTGGTACTCGAAGCTGGTGCGTCGGGAGATGCGGTCAAGTCAAGGATAGGTGGGTGAGCTTGCAACAAGATATAAAATAACATCGAGCTCTAACAATTATAGTAATCAACTCTAGACATTCCTGGCAACGCGTATTATTCGTCTTTACTTGGCACAAGCTACGATTGGCAATACGTAACAGAACCACAAGCTAGGCTCGGAAATCGCCAACTGCCTTGGCCACGAGGCAAGACACTTGGAGGGTACGCATTCCCACCCTCCCCCTTGTTATTTACCGACTCATCTAGATTTATAGCTCAACGGCCGTCAACGGTTTATATCTCGTCCGCCCATCTGCTCTCGAAGTCGATGCCTGGTCCCAACTCCTCCCCGGCCAACCCTCTGCTGCGGCCTGGTCGTGGGCATCCCTATTCGAGGCGATGAAGAAATCGGAGAATTTCACCGAGCCAAGCGCCAAGATAAAGTCCATGGGCCGTATCCTATACGACATCACATCGCACGGTCGCTCCGGCCCTTTGCAATACAGCTATCCGGGATATATCGTACCGATAGTGGGCGACTGGACTGCTACACTCGACTGGATAGGTATCCCACCTAGTCCGGATGCGAACGGCGGAAGCGGCTGGGGCGGGTTTATCGCGACGAGTTCGATTAATCCTACGAATTGGACGAGGTCATATTCACGGAGCGCGTATATCGATCCTCTGGGTCCTCGACCGAATCTTGCTATTTTGCCGAATGCGACGGTGACGAGGATTGTTTGGGCACCCCAGAAGGACGCAAACGGGAAAGCTGTGGCGAGTGGTGTGGAGTTTGCGGCTACTAGAGATGGGCAGAGGAGGACGGTGAATGCGAGGCGGGAGGTTATTTTGGCGGGTGGCGCGATCGGAAGTCCTAATATTGCTATGCATAGTGGGATCGGACCCAGGGATGCGCTGGAGAAATTGAATATCTCAGTCGGTGTGTCGAGGTATTTTGGTGAAACATTGGTTATGACTAACCTTTGAGATAGTGTACGAACTCCCCGGCGTGGGAGCACATCTGCAAGACCATGTAGCGACCGAAGTTGTCTTCCGTACCACTGCCGAAACGGCCGCATCCATTCGAAACTCGGACCAGCTCGACAACGGAACCTCGGCCCCATTCTTGTCATTCATCAACTCGGCTATCGCCTATGCGAATATCACGGATCTGTTGGGAGACTGGGCACCAACGTTCCAAGAAGAGCTTCGAGCAAACTTGACGGATAGCTTGAACCGGCTGGTATTGAGCACAGACGATAGGGTGAAGAAGGGGTATCAGGCCGTATACGAAACCACGATGAACAAGCTGTTGTTGACTCCGGCTGGGCAGGTACGTCCACACCCTCTTTCTCTCATTCGATCCAAACTGAAAATCCATTATCCCAGGTCGAACTCCTTTTTTCATTAACTGGCACATCCTCCGGCTCCGACACGATCGCAATCCAAGCGGCCCTCCAACACCCTTTCTCCCAAGGCCATCTCTACATCAATAGCACCGATCCATTCGACTCGCCCGTTATAGATCCCAACTATCTCACTCACGATGGAGACGTTCTTATGCTTCGAGAGGGTCTCAAGCTGGCTCGAAAGTTGGGTCAAACGCAGCCTCTGAACTCGTCGATTGTGGAAGAGGTTTCTCCAGGAAATTCGGTTCAGACGGATAATGACTGGGATGCGTGGTTGCTTGGAAAGGTCCAGACTGAGTGAGTGGCTAGTTTGAGTTTATTGGATGGAGAAGTTTGACTTTTGGATAGGTATCATCCGTCGTGTACGATGTCGATGCTGCCGGAGGATCATGCTGGTGTTGTCGACTCGGATCTAAGAATTTACGGAACTAGTAAGCCGAACCATTCAGATAAATTAAGCAGACTTACGAATAATCACTTCTTGTTCCGCATAGGCAACGTTCGCGTAGCTGACTCCTCTATCTATCCTATCCAATTCGCAGCACACGTGAGTTCATGCTCTATCTCTCTTTGAAACTCTTACAGAATTGACTTTGATTCCTCAGTTAATGGCTCCGACCTATGGCATGGCCGAACAAGCTGCTTCCATCATCCGAGCCCAATATAACAATGTTCCTCCACCAGCATCAACAGTCAGCACGAGTGCACCAGGGAGCGCAACACAGACCGGATCACCCTCAGGTAGTGGAGGTGGAAATCCAAATGGCGCCGCTAATACGCCGATAGGAATGATGGTGACATGGGCGGTGGTTGGGATGGTAGGACGTGCCATGTGGTAATGGTTGTTCTCATTTTGTGTTCATACCTAATTTGGATAAAGATTACGTCAGCCTCTGGAAAGGCGGTGCTATACCTTGGAACAAGTTACACTCTTGCCGCTGCTCACTGTTATACACGTTTGATTGATGAATTTATTGCACTATTACGACTGTATCAAATCTGACGCAAGTGAAATGGATGATTATGTTGAAGCACACTCGAACGGGACTGCTAGCCTCAACCTCGAAGCGCCCAGAGCGGCTATCTGAACATGTAGAAAACCTAGTAGCGCGAGTCAATACAAAGTCAAAGATGCTACAGATTGTGACACTCTGGTATGGTGCCGCGGAGTGGTAGAAGGGATTGCATTGCATTTTATTGAATCAAAAGCAAACATACGGAGAGAGCTGCCTAATACTAAATGCAGTGATATTTCATGGCTATATATGTTTCATCGATCGATTTGATGCACTACTCCTATATATATGCTGGGGCAACTGGATAGGCCTATATGTTTTCAATTGCGATATTCAAGCGCCTCCTCTAATTAATTTCTCCTGCTGAGTCGAACGTGGGGTGAGTTTCAGCATGAAAGGCTCTGGGCGACTATAGGGAGCAATCTATGAGTGGCCCATTGATGCGAGTATAATTAGACTAACTAGACCGTTTTATTCACATCTCCCGCCTGACGCAGCTTGTGAGCGTCATCTGGGTTCTTATTGCGGTTTTCATAAGTCCGAGCCGATCAAATTTTTTTTCAGGGCCCGGATCCACAAAACGTCATTTCGACCATCGCGCAGGCCATGGGCTACGTATCAAAAGGACAAGTATACCAGTACACTCGCCTCAATTGGGCGATCATAATGGTATATATATGTATTTGATAGCGTTATTTCACATCGGAGAGGACGGTACACGACTGTATGCAAAGGTGCGCACCAGTAAAGATAGCTATCAAAATACCGTGAGCGCGAACGCGTAGAGGAGAAGCCGAAGTAAGCTCCTGCAAAGTATCTTGTTGATACGGGCATTATTGAGTGAGATAATGCATTGGGACGGACTGCCTTATTGTCTTGGCGCTTGTCAAAGCCTGGTTATCATGCAAGGAACCGATTCAAGTGGTCTTAGAGTTTGTCAAAATGATGTAATATACGACTAGTATTTCTTCACAGACTTAGAGCAAACAAATCATATCCACTACATAAAAAAGAAACATCCTGGGATTTCCATGTTATTCCCACCTCCACATCTATGCCACCCCGACGTATCAGCGATGACCTTCGATGGGCAGTTGTTCGTCTCACCTCACTCGGAAACTCGACGGAGTATGTTTCGATGGCGTCTGGGTTGAATGAGCGGCAAGTTCGTGGTATCAACCAGATGTTTGAGGAGACCGGAGCAATCAACGGCAACCATAACGCACCACGACCTGGACGTCCCCGTATTCTGGGAAATCGTCATGTAAACGTGAGTAAGAGAGCTTCTTCGTATGCAAAAAAATCACAAAATCTTTCTCTAGTATATGATGAGTCGACTTGAGCGACACAACGACATGTTCTTGGACGAGATACAAGCGGATTTATACATGTCGCATGGTGTTGATATTTCGATTACTACAGTCTGGCGAGAGCTTCATCGCAATGGGATCACAAGAAAAAAGGTGGAGCTTATTTAGAACTCACTATTATAAGCTGATCTGGCTTGCAGGTTGATCGTCGAGCGATCGAGCGATGCGAGTTCACTCGGCTTGGGTTTCGCCAGAGATTTGTCGCCAGATACCGCCCAGAGCATGCTGTGTTTGTTGACGAAAGCTCCATTGATCGCCGCACCACGTACAGAAACTACGGCTACGCTCCATCAGGCTTCCGGGTACACCAGAGGGCGCACTTTGTTCGAGGCACTAGGTAAGCAAACCACGACACTATAACAACAAGGAAGAAAAAAAAAGCTTACAGGATAAATAGATATTCCATGCTCCCTTCTCTCAGTTTGGATGGCATCCTGAACCTCCAGGTCATTGTTGGATCGTTTACTGCCGAACTTTTTCATGGGTTTATCGAGCAACTTCTGGAGCACATGCAGCCATTCCCAGCTCCGAAGTCAGTGATTGTCATGGATAACTGTCGGATCCACCAGTGGCAGACAACGCTGAACATGATAACCGAGCGGTAAGTTTGTTGGCAGACAAAGAAGACGCGGTCAACTGATAACCAAGTTAGGGGCATGTTGTACGAATTTCTCCCACCCTACTCGCCTGACTTCAACCCTATAGAGCTTGCGTTTTCAGCAATCAAGTCCCGTATTCGTCGAGGTGGCGACTTGGTTCGTCTGGCTATGACTGCGCCTGATGGTGATCAGGACGCAGAAACAATCGCCACAATATTTGATCATGTTTACGCCACAACTCCAGAACAAGCTCGAAGCTGGTTTGAGGCTTGCCATTATCATTAAGAATTATATCAGTCTTATCGTGTATTTACAAGATAGGAGTATTACTACGATATAAAGCTTTCGAAGGGAGTAGCAATTTGAGAAGAAGGTGGAAAAAGCTAAATCAAAAAACTAATTATTATGTGTAGACATAGCCGAAACCATTTGATCGTAAACTTTGAGGTCCTCCTGAATCAATCGCGCAAGCCGAAGGGCTAGCCCCATAGTCATCTTCTTGGTAGAACCTTCTTCTTGTTCAAGCTCCAAAGACTGTAGGAACTCAGGCTTCACATCTCGCAAGTCAGTCAAACGACAAATGTCCAGTCGATCAAATCCAAACACCATCCAAGAGAATTTGTCATCTTTCTCGCCTCTCTTGTTCTGATCGCACGTCAATAACCAGACTGACAACAACGGAGCCTTAACTTCAAGCCCAAGCAAGTTACGATTGCTGCTCGTGGCACCTGGCTGTGTGCTAGGATTTCCAACTGTGCGGCTAGCGCCGACAGGAGATGTCCCAGTTTTTGACCCGACCACGACCTTGGTTTCGGCCTTCTTGGTTCGCACATCACCAGCTAGAACGACTGGCGGGGGAAACATTAACTCGGCTTTCCCCTGATGCTAATTTGGGAGCGGTGAGAAGGTGATTGTCTATTTGGAGGATAAACAACATACCACCAAGTTTGCCCAGAGCTTGACATCTCGCACACTCAACTCCCTGTGCTTCATCTCTCTTGTATCTAAGTCTGCTATCTCCCAGCACATTCCTCCCCGGTTATCGCATGTTTCCGAGGTACACTTGTTGCGCCCTTTGATGTCGGCTTCGTAATCGAATATTGACGGCTGCGGTTTTGACGCATAAGACGATGTAGATGCACCCCCAGCACCAGACTACACAAGCGTCTTGGTTATTCCACTATGATATACCACAGATAATCATGTCTCGCACCTTTCTACCTTTGGCCACAGGCACCGCTTTCTGAACTAGGCAGACTTGAACCGGTTTCTGGCACATCGTTGACTTCCCAGCACTCTTGGATCCTTTCTTGGCCAACTCTCCCATAAACTGATCGCGCACATCCATTCCCTTCTCCCTCGTATGCTCAATCATGGTGTCGAACTCCTCCTCGGTTTGAAGAATGGTCGTATTCGCATTCTGCTTTGCATCGCCAAACTTCCATGAATATCTCGGAAGGTGGCTCACTAAATTACCCGTAATATCAGCCACTTTATACTGGTAGGTTTCGTAGCTCGTGTCGAAAGAAAGTTTGACAGGCTTCATTGCCTTATCATTCTTGTCTGTTGGATCGCCAACCGGGATGTTCAGGATGAAAAAATCCACTTGTACGTAACATTGCTGATCAGCACGACACATAACCTGTCAAGAATGCTAAAAGTACTCACAAGGATCCTCCAACTCCACCTGCTCCTCCCCACTACCTCCATCTTCGTCCTCAGAATCCTTTGCGGGTTTTGAACGTCGTCGCGTCGAGCTCGTCCTCCGGCGCTGCGGCTTTGGCGGGTTCTTGCTCTTCGACTTGCTAACCTGACTGGAAGCACTTGTCTTCCTAGTCTTATTCGATGCCTTCCGGCCCGACCCCTTCGGCTCAACACGCTTCCGCTTTGACCCTACACCAGTAGCTGGAGTATCTTCCTCGGAGTTGTTATCGGAATATGAATGGGAGAGCGAACGGGCAACTTTGGACGTTTTGACAGCAGGAAAAGAAGACTTTGGAGTTGCGGAGGTAGGTTCCTTCTCGGTTTTGACTTGGCGTGTCGCTCCCATCTCCTGCTTCACTTGTCCAGGCTCCTCGTCACTATCTTCAAC
>JAYRCO010000328.1:0-30350 GCA_037042815.1 Ceratobasidium papillatum | reverse complement strand
TCCAGATCCTTTCAGAAACTTGCTGACCACCTAACTGGATATGGTATCATGTTCTCTTGAGAGCTTCAAATTGTTTGCTGTAAAGCGCTCTTTGAAAGACCCAGCATCTCAGTCCTCCATAGTAAGTGACCCAAGGAATTTCAGAAAATGTCATTACAACAACACGCACGATATCTCGCGTGTTCTAGACTACAATTATGTGACAACGCCATTTGCGGCGTAAACAATAAAAGGAAAGACAAGAAAGCTAATTGACAATGAAGACAAAACGGTAGTCCACAAGAGAATGCAAGGGCTGAAATAGAAAGATCGGTAGGTATAGTATGAGAGGATCATGTACAAGGTCGTCAAAGCAAGACGGAAACCAAGACTTGCGCAGTCTATGCGCTCACAAGAGATGCTGTTAACGCGAACATTGCCAGCGCAGACGCTGCAGATGGAGACAACGGTTGTTGCGTGCCCATATCCGGTGGGAGTGTAAACGAGTCGATCGCATGGGCTAGCATAATAATATGACCGGGCTCAACGATGACGTTCCCACCCCCGTCGACCAGTCGATCATTTGTTACAGTCGAGACTGAATGCCACGACGACCCGGGCTCACGCGTGTCCACGTACACCTGCCGAAACGGCGGCCGGGGCCACGCCAGACCGACGAGAAACGATGGAGTGGACGGAGTGGGCGGTGCATCCTCTGATGCAAGCTCGATAGATCTTGAAATGATACTGCTCGGTCGACGTATTTTCAGACGTCGTCCGGGAGGAGTGTTGCCGGCTTTGAATGCGAGCTTACGTGCGGGCGTAGTTTGAGATTCTCCCGAAGCGAGTTTGGGCTTGATCTTGGACGTGACGGACTCGAGTGGAGTGATCTGGTCGTCAAACACGTCAAGCTCGGTCGAAGGTCCGGGAAACGAGAACGGCGAATGGTCCGGTCGATTTGGCGACCTTAACTCGAGAGGGGATGGTCGATGAGAGCGCTTGACCGCAATTTTGGAAGGAGTTGCCTCTGTCGAATCTCTGGATTGCTCGTAGGAATCGGCCCTGATGGTCAAGTTGGCGTCTATAGGGCCGCAATCGTCTTCCCCCACGAGGAAGCTCTGATCAGGGTCGGATTCAGAGGAACCGACGTCGTAGCTACCCATGAGCGAGTCTTGAGCAGTAGAAACACTTGTCGCAGAAATAATTGTCGGCGAAGGACTATGCGACCCAAACTTGGCTCGTTCTAACGAGTCGTTTGACACAGGCGGAAGCGTATCGTCCAACTGAGTAGGCGGGATATTCAGCTCGGGCAACTCCGACGACACAGGTGTATCTAAGCTCGACCTAGGCAAGAACAAAGACTGTTTCCTTCTTTGAGAAGGTGTATCGAAACTCGAGCGGTTACGGGTAGGTAAAGGCACTCCAGTAAACAAGTGTAGTGTACGATGATTGTCGGGGGTATCTGTGTCCGGCGCGCTTTTAGTACTGAGCGTACGAGACCGTTGGCGGTGTGGCGTCTGGTACTGAACTGGAGGCGCGATATCAACGACATCCAAGCCTGAGAGCAGGTTCGACATGGAGACCGTCATTGATATCTCGGCTGACTCTGGGCGTTGGCGTTTTGACTGTCGACAAGGCGTAAACAAAAATATCAAGTCGGACTGTATACAAAACCACTTACAAAAGGAATGTACCCAATCTCCTTCAAATCTGTTGCATCGTCTCCAGCTCCAGACTTGAACACGTCAAACGTATTCCGGCCTCGGGGTGCCTCCGCGCGGTCGCGTCTGAGCGTAGACACAAAGGATCCTTTGCTCAGGTTTGAAAGCTTGAAGAAGCTGTTCGACGTCCGGGGCTTATCATCTTGCTGCTGTCCAGAGGTGGAGCTAGCACCCGAAATCGAGCGGAACAGCGAGGAGCGAGAGTTTCCGGCGGAAGGGAGCGTGAAGAACGCCGAGCGGGCACTGTCAGGCACCGCCAGAAAGTTGTCCGGCGCCGGTGGCCCGTCGAGCGACTCTCGTTCCGGCCGCTCAGGCATCTCTTCCAGCGGCGGCGGCCGATGGGCCTTGTCCCGTTTCTTGATTCGAAAGCTCGTGGAGCGGAAGAGGGACATGGTTGTAAGTCAAGCGAGTGTGGTGCAAAAGAGCGAATAGTGTAGTGTAGTGTGGATCGTGCTGGCGTCGGGGAGGATCGTCAGGCGGATTAAGTTCAAGGAAAACAAAGCCAGGCAGAACGGTGTGGAAGAAAGAGAGGCGTGGTTGAAGGAAGCGCGAGACTAAGCCCCCGATCATCAAGCATGGATCAACACAACCTTACACAGTCTAACCCTGATTCGGACTAATGGATCAACCCAACAGCTTCGCCTGATATTACCCACACACACAATGTACAGTACAAAATTACAACCCCTCCTCAAATAAACATCTGCAACGGATGACGGTCATACACGTTCCGCTCGTCGCTCAGTTCTCCAACATCCGGGTAATAAGGCACAAGCGCGTCCGCAGCTCCAAGGTACAGCGCATTATAAATTCGCCAGTAGACTTCGCGCACCTTGCGCGCCGGGTGGAACAGTCCCTGCAGCACATAGTTCAGAAGCACACCGGGACCGAGCGAGACGCGCATCGCTTCAATCGCTTCCATCACTGCTCCGATAACATGCGGAGAAGTCTCGAAGCAGTTGGGCCACACGAGGTTCATCAAGTGCAGCATTGAATCTTCGCAGCCAAGACCGGCTACACCGAGCGCGAGATGCTTGACGATCGTGCTTGCCGTTTGACGATGCACCAAGTCGCGATCAGTTAGTGCGTCCTCGAGCATCGTTACAACCGAGTCGCAGTAGAACGCGGATTGAGGACCGACGTATTCAAATACGAACGACAGGGCTTTGAGACAGCCAGTTCGCACGTTCAACTCCGCAGTTCGGTATTCATTCAGAATGGCCGGGATGCAAGTGAAGGCTGCAAACAAAAAAAGTCAGTATTGGCCTGCAAACGATAAAGAAGATTGACTCACGTCCACAAGTCTCAGCGACAATCGCAATCGCAACCGTACTACACACACGACTCTGACGCTCCTGAACCCTCAAATTGGTCAACAACACCGAAAGCACGTCCTGGGGACCTAAACTCTTAGCGATATAACCAAACGAGTTGACGGCCGCACGTCGAATGCCCTTTTTATGTGCTTTGAGCAAGTCGAGAAGTTCGAAACAGATACGCATCCATTCACGCGCAGGAACAAATTCAGCGCCACGATCCGCTGTGTTGAAATATCAGTTAGACAGATCGCGGGGGCACTGATGACAGGACGTACCGATACGACCAATCAAGTTGATCGATGCCTCTTGTACCTTTTCGTGACGATTACGAAGAATGGGCGTCATTCGAGGGAGCAAGTCCTTGACTGGAGGTTGCATCTGAGTCATTCCTACGACGTTGGCGATTGCACCCTCGGCGGCGATAATACTACCCAACGTATCAGGGTACTCTTCACCAAGTTGTTCGAATAGGACGACTCCGAGCTGTTGGTTAATATTGTCAGTTACTGTAATAAAATAAAATGGGGATAACTAACCTTGCTAAGCAACTGATCTTCGCCACACTGTTTGATGACCACAGCCAGGCGCGACGTCAAATCAGCAGCCTGCTGTCGAACCTTGGCGCTCTTGTTGTTCAAACGCCAAAGTACAGTCGATACGATTTGCGTCAAGTACGGCTTGACGCGAATACCTATTCCCAACTTATCAATCCCTACTCCAATGCACACGAATAAAACCAAAACTCACCGAAAGCGTTAACAACCGTTCCGAACCCATCAAGCATGACCTGATCTTCAGTCGTCTGCTCCTGGAACGAGTAGATAATACCGTCGATGAGACGGACTTCCAAATCATGATCAATATCCGCCGCTCCGAGCGCCGCAACGACTTTAGTAATCGTCTCCATCACCATCTTTCGATACGGCTCAGCCTCGTCCTTGAGATCATTCACGATACGCCCAACAATCTCCGCCACACCCGATTTTTGAGCCAGCTCGACAGTCGTCTCAACGACCTGACGATAATTCCTCCGGTCAAGGGCCATACGGCGGACCCAGAACGCTTTGAAGAATTCAGGAAGAATGTCCTCTTTGATGTACCCGGGCGTGACACCCTCGGTCGCTGCACACTGTTTGACGACCTTGAGCACGATCTTTTTCATCTCTTCGTCTGAGCTTTGGAACTCGCGAATGAGAATAACAGTGACTTCCTTGGTGTAGTAGCTCGCGAATTCGGGGTCCATAAGCGGGATAATGTATCCGATGGCTTTGAGGAACGCTGCGAGACCTTTACCACGGTGCTGGCGGATACCAATCCAAAGAGGCTTGAGCACATTATCAAAAGATTCGATACCGTACGGTGCAGCAGCCTCGGCAAGCGCGGCCAGACCCAACGCGGTCATCGTTCGGACTTTTTGTTGCTCATCGTTGAGTCCGTGTGCGATCGCGTCGACCAAGTTGCGCAAATGAGGCAAGACGGCGCATCCCATCATGATGGCGATTTGTTGGACGATACGAATACCGGTGTGGCGCGCTTGCCAGGACTTTTTGGAACGACAGACGGCCTTGAGGAAGGGCAGCAGAGCCGGAATACCTAGGGCGGATGCGACTACGGAGAACGCTCGAGCGGTGGTGTTTCGGACGTACTCGTCTGCGTGGTCGATATCCGGACGCATGGTGGAGATCATGTGAGCCAGACCAGCAGCCTTGGACAAGTTGGAAATAATTTCGCGGCCTTCGACACGAGCATAGTAGTCTTCGTCGATAAGCAGTGGTTCGATAACAACGAGGATCTTGTGAACATAGGGACGAACAAGATCGTCGAGTTTGTAAAGTACGCGGTCGATGACTTTGACAAGCAGATGGCGCTCTTGGTCTTCGAGAGTGCGTTCCATGAGAAGTGGGAGGATTTTATCGAAAAGCGGGCCAGCACCAAATTCGCGAGCCTTGTCGGTAATTTGACGAAGAGCCGTCTTTCGGACAGACGGTGTTCCGTTTTTGATTTTGAGCAAGAGTCGCATGATCTTGCGCTCTTTGAGTTCTTCAACCGAGAGTTCCGACTCGTCTTCTTCCTTGAGAATTTTGCCAAAGTATTGCGCATCTTCAGCCTTGAAGAAAGCCAACGACCCTACACCAGGAATCTCGGTCGGTAGTTCGGGCGCCAGGCCAGCGGCGGCAGCCATAGCAGCTGCATCCGAGTCCTCTTGGATCTGGAAACCCGTGAATGCGGGAGACGGTGCGGCTGAGAGCTTGCGCGGGGCCGAGACACTATATCCCGGAGGTGGAGCACAAATGACGTACCCAGTAGCCGGGAGAACCGCATCGAGCTCTTCGTCGGTGAGATACCGGTTATGCTTGTCGGCGTCGGAACCCGCGGCAAACGCGGCGGTACCGGGGAGGGGAACCTTTGCGGCCATGGGATTAAGAATAGGAATCGGAGCAGGGAGACCGTTAGCAGGTGTCTGGTCCCACCTGGAACGCTTTGGCGTCTCACCGACAGCTCCCACGTCAGCGGGCGTCGCGTCCCAGCGAGACCGCCGTTTTTTCGGTGCGGCCGCATCGTCGAGTGCTTCTTGAGACCATTCGCCAGGTGGTTTGGGCTCGGCCTTGGTCTCGGCTTCGTCACCGACGTCCCAGCGGCGTTTACGTTTGGTCGATGCGGCCGGTGGAGTCTGGTCGCCGCCGCCACCGCGAGGAGGGGTCTGGTCGCCGGCGAGAGCAGAGCGGGGCGGTGTCTTGTCCCCGTCGAGATCCATCTTGCCTTCTTCGCGAGCTTGTTTCTCCTTGTCCTCGATCGCACGGCGGACGCGGATTTCCTCCTTTTCGAGGAGGGCAGCGCGCATAGCTTCTTGGTAGCCGGAGCCAGACTCGGACTCGACGCCATCGACGGCGTCCTTGAATGCGTCTTTGCTCACGCCATGTTCACGGTCGATCGCGAACCGGCGCTTCTGGTAGTCGGACTGGCGGGCGGCGATCTGGCGCTGGGACCGGGTCTCTGCAAACGGGTCGTGTTCTTCTTCGTCTGCGAGCGCCGCAAACTCGTCCAAGATCTCCTTGGGCGCAGTGTACGAGTCGAGCTGAACACCAAATGAATAAGTACAAGACAGACTACAATTGTGGCACACTCACCTGTCTGGGTGCGCTGGACATGGTCGGGTGGAGGCGAGTTGATACGTGCTTGGTCAGCAAGGGCCTCATCCGACGGAACCAAACAACTGCAGGTCACGCACTCTGAGCACACTCTACTGCACGACACGGACGAAATGCCGCCCCAGCCTGGTATCTTTTCGCAGCCTCTGCACCAGCCACGGGAGCCACTCCATCCATCGACGCTTCCCCCCGACTCGAGCCGCCAAAAGACGCTGAACCCCCGTTACCCGCCTCAGTCCCTGCCCCCGAATCCAAGAGACGGCTACCATTCGTACAGCCACCCAAGTTCGTACCCAAGGACACAGCAGCCCGGGCCATGTGAGTCCCCCTGTATTAACCTTGACACGACGCTAACAAGTGGCCAGCTGAAGCATCTGGGTCGATCGTCGGGCTACCCAACTCTGACGAGTCCAAGAAAGAGAAGAAGCGGCGCGAGCTGGCAGATAGAGTCGCCCGATTCGCAGACGGCAAACGTGACGAGTAAGTCTATCAACTCCCACTTGTCGCATGTGCTAATCTTCCCAGACGAGCGTTTGTCGAACAGCAAAACTCCCTCCGCGCATCAGCTCACCAGCTCTACACCCAACCCAACACCCAACCCGAATTCTCACTTAGGTTATACCCACTCACACTCGAACGTACCGCAAACCTCAACAGAATAGAAGCAGCCGAACAAGCAGGCATCGCACGAGGTAATGTCTATCACACTTGTCTATATACTCTGAGCTCACAAGCGACCGCAGCTGAAGCAGCCTACGAAGAAGAACACGAAAAGATAGAGGAAGAGTGGAGGCTACGTCGAACCCGGGTTCAAGAACGCATGCTCGAAGCCATTGAAGAACGACGACGGAAAGCTCGGGAAGAAAAGGACGGCGAGGGCGCAGGCGGTTAGTCTACGCTATTCACCTTTTGTGTTTGCTGACATCATTCCAGAGAGCATCCTCGACCCCCAAAGTCGTCCTCACGCCACCCGAAATTCACGTCACGGCCAGGGTATATC
Organism: Ceratobasidium papillatum; assembly: GCA_037042815.1. Lineage (NCBI taxonomy): Eukaryota > Fungi > Basidiomycota > Agaricomycetes > Cantharellales > Ceratobasidiaceae > Ceratobasidium > Ceratobasidium papillatum. The sequence goes on along the minus strand of JAYRCO010000328.1, from coordinate 23,182 downwards.
GACTCCGACTCTCAGCGAGCCCGCAGGTGCTGTCAACGGCCTAAACGGCATGCTCGGTGGTGGCTTGGGCGGGATATCCACAGCCGGAATGACGAGGTGGCCTTGGGCGCTTGCTGGTCCACCCATCCCAGGTACATCTCCCCCCTTCCATTCCATTTGATACGAGCTAACACAAAACTCGACAGAGGACCAACCATCCCCATTCACAATCTCACTCACGTCCCTGAACCCACCCAACTCGTTCACAGTCAACGCCCGAGGCAAACGCGTCAAGGACAACAAAGCGACTGGGCCGATCGACTTGGCGGTAAGCAAAGCACTCGCCCCCGCTCGAACTGGATGGGCCGGCGGATGGGGAACGGGTACGACGAGTCAAAGCAACGGTGGCGGGCCCGATATTGGCGCTGCTTGCATCAAACTTATGGGACGCGCGGTGGTCATGCTCGCACCTGCCAAAGATTCCGAAATTGAGAGTGATCTAGTACGTCTGTCTCATTCAATCGTGGCGATCAAAGCTAATACGATTTCACAGAACGAGATTCGCCGAGGTCTTAAACGACGACGAAACATGGCTCCAGCAGGAACGTCTTCCAACCGATAACAACCCCCCACACCTCTGTTATGTCTCCGTATCGTCTTGCGCAGTGTTTCCATTATCCACATGTACATTATATTGTAAAATGTAGAATAGAGGTTTTTCTTTTGGGGTTTATGTTTTCATACACGCCTCGACGGCTTCTCCGATCCGACATACGACTGCATCGTACCCCCATTGTCCAACTATGCTTGCTCCAACCGGCCATCCGTCTGCACCTTTTCCACATGGGACGGATAGAGCTGGGAGACCTGCTAGTGATGCTGGTACGGTGAGTACGTCTTGAACGTATGCGTCTATGGAGTTCGAGTTCGAGTTTGAGAGGGATGGAGCGGTTCGGATTGCTGAAGGGTGCAGGAGGACATCTATGCCTTGGTCCTGTTCGGCTTTTGTTGATGAGGGTTGAAGAAGATTTGGAGCTCGACTCGAAAACACTTTGTTAAAGTCGTTGCGGATCAGGGCGCGAACACGTTGAGCTTGGAGGAAGTAGTTTTCGAATGCACTACCAAGTCAAACAATCCAATGAGCTCTTCTTAAATCGAACATAAAACAAACGAACTCACTCTGCACTCAACGCATACGTCCCCAACAAAATTCGCTTCTTAACTTCTTCACCAAACCCAGCGGTCCGAGTCGCAGCATACGCATTCGCAGCGTATTTTAGGTCTGTCCCTTTTCGAACGTCTTCTCTTTTGCCTAAATGCGCCGCCAATCAGCCAGCTTGATTCTGCTTTGAACTAACAAACGCACCATATCGAATCCCATCGTATCTCGAAAGGTTGCTGCTTGCCTCTGCGCTCGCCAACACGTAGTATGCGCTCAATGCATAGGACGTACTAGGCAACGAAACGGGTATGATTGTCGCGCCGCGTTGTTTCAGATTGGATACAAGTGCACGGAAAGATGTTAGAGAGGATTGGTCTAGTTCGAGTGGGAAGTATTCCTTTTGGAGTCCCAAATGTGAGTAGCTAAATTAAAGGCGGTGATAGGTGGCCTTCACCTGTGGTATACCGATCCTGATCCCGTCGAGCGATTCGAGAGACGAGTTGAAAAAGCCTATGCGGTTTTGAGCGGCGGTTTGCGCTGATTTTCGGAGGTCTTCGGGAACGGAAGTTGGATCTCGGAAGTCATGGCAAGAAATTGTATCTGTGTAGAATTGAATAACGCTGGTTGAAGTTGTCACCAGATGCGACTCACCAAACACAACTTTGGCATCGTTAACTGTAGATGCCAACACTCCAACACAATCCAAACTATCTGCGTACGATACGACTCCCCACCTAGGACATAGTTTCTATTAGCAGAGCGTTCCACAAACGGATGGTGAAGTTATTCACCTGCTGATCATCCCATACGACGGCTTCAAACCAACAACCCCACAGTACGCAGCTGGGAGACGTATCGAACCTCCGGTATCCGTTCCTAGTGCACTGTTTTTGTATGTTCATAGTGTCATATAACTGGAACGAGAATGCCAGAACTCACGCGAAGCACATCTGTGCAGCTACGGCCGCTGCACTTCCTCCTGAACTTCCTCCAGCAGACCGTGGCTCACCCTCCTTGCTAAGGGGATTTACAACCGGTCCGTGTGAAGAGTATATGTTGAGCGATCTGGTTGATCCAGTTGCATGTTGAATGACTGAGGATAAGATCAAGTTATCAAGACGTACCCCATGCCAAATTCGTCGCAATTTGTCTTTCCTCCAATCGACGCGCCTGCTTCTTTTAAAAGTCGTACACATGTTGCATCGTAGGGAGGCTGAAAGTCTAGTTCACCAAGTTAGTGAGTGAATGAACAAAAAGGGAAGACCTGGCTTACCTTCAAGAATTTTGGACGAGCACGTCGTTGGCATGTCCAAGGTGCAAATATTATCCTTAATGGCAATTGACTTTCCTGCTAGAGGTCCACGATCGCTTGGAGTATTCGTAGCCCCCGACCGGTCTAGCATTTTAGACATTTAGAAAATGTTGACTGGGATAAATGCTACGGAGATTGGGCTAACCAGGTCGAAAAGCAAACGCATTCCAAACATCTTTGACTTCAGTAGAGTGAACGCGAGAACGAAGACCTAGTTGTCGTTGTCGAACCTCTTGTAGAAGTCTAGTGGTAGTGACAAACCGCTGAGGACGCATAAGCCCAGAGTAGTATCAATGTGCTACGTAAGTGATCTGGGTTCGCCCGAATTTACAAACTTGAAGAATCTAGCGCAGCCTGGATCCCTTCTGGAGTTCAGAGTACACTTGAGCAAGCACGAATTACGTAGTTCAAGTTGTTGCTCAAATTATGCCCATGATGTGGTTGGATTTGGGCGGTGATCACTCTTGATTGACAGGTAGGCAACAAACTCTAACAACCACAATCATATGTACCCCAAAATGAATCATATATTTGTTTGACGACATCTTGCATAACCCAAGGCAACGAACTAATGATACATCCTTATACGAGAGCAGCATGAACGAACAGCAACAAGCAAAGCAAGAGAACATCCAAATCTCCTAGCATGGCGAATTTAAACTAACAACCGCTTGCGATGAGCTCAGTCAAGCTGCAACGAGGGTGTCAGCATTAACTGCAGGTTTCTCCCATCGGTCTGCCACGGTAGAAACACTCGCAATGCTACCCGAGCGCTTTGAACGGTGTTTGGGAACGTCGTTCGGCCCCACTATCAAATGCGCACGGGAGGGAGGACGGGAGAGGCGGAAGTCTTTCACAGAGGCAGGACGTTCTTGTGTCGATGAGCCAGCGCGAGAACGGGCGCGGCTGACGTTGCCTGTTGGGGCCGGTCGGGGGGCCTGCGAAGTGGCACGCTCCCGCACCCGGACGGTAGATGTTGGAGTTGGAAGTTGCTGAGGTTCACGTCTCGGCGTACGAGATGTAGTGGGCAAAGGAGATCCAGTACGTGTCGGCCCCAGCACTGAGCCTGCGCGGCTGGAAGGACGCGAAACTTGCGAGTGGGATGCACTAGGAATGCGGGATGTAACAGCTGTGTGCCGAGGAGCCGCGGATAACAAGGTTGAGTTCGAACTCTCTAGTGATGGTTTTTGTACTGGTTTAGACGATCTAATTGATACCGAGTCATGTTGAATCGAAGCCCGTCTTGCGGTTGGTACTGGGCCGATGAGCGGAACTCTCAAGTTCACAGCTTTCGGCCCACGGGGTGAAGGCGAAGGAGTTATAGTAGCCACAGAGCGAACGCGCCGTAATGAGGATAATCCTTGGGAAGGTGCTGGGCGGTCTTGCGCACCAGCGACGATGCTGTTGAAGCGAGAGGTACGGGCACCCATATCTCGTTGAGGTTTCATAGTTGACGATGCACCTGACAGTTGCTGCGAGTCGTTCAATCGCTTTGGTACAGAGGGCTGTGAGCGTTGCATAGGCATAATGCCAGGACGAGAGAGCTACCAAGTATTATTAGCACCATAGCAAGTAGATTAGGAAGTAACGCTCACTTTAGTTTGTTTAGAATCCTGCGTTAAGCCTGATTGACCAGAGACTTTGTTCCGACGGAAAGCGGCAGCACTAGAAGCTAGGCCGCGACCCCCTGCAGCTTGAGACGAGGCCGTTCGTTTCCCCTTGGTATCGATGCCATTCCCAGACTCACAATCTCCGAAGCAGGAATCTGTAGGAGTGTCAGAACGAGACCATACAGAGCGATCTAATGAGCGTCCAAGTCCAAGGCCGTGTAGTTCTTGCGTAGTAGAACACTCGGATACAGTGACTGCTGTTGTTGATGAAACATGGCTTCTGGCGCAGCTGGTTGAACGTCTTGACCGTCGAGGAATTGGAGGCTCCGAGATGGCTGAAGGCAACGGAGGTGTGGCCACAGGCGGAGACGGAGTTAAGATTCCTGTCTCAACGCGTGGGCTGGCCTTGCTGCTTTGTTTGGTGTCGAGAGGAGCAAAAACATCATGAAGGCTATCTCGTCTAGTACGATTCCGTTGAGCTTGTAAGCAGGGAGATTGGGCGACAATTGACGAGCGTGAGTCTGAAGCGTCTGAGACACTACGATTCCTAGTCTTTGCGCCTTGGGACGTGAGCGAGACAGGGGTCAAGGTCCAAGTCGAAGTACCGATACCAGCACCAGGCCCTCGAGGCGTCCATATCAGCGGCTCGCGATGGAACTAAGCAACACAGTAAGCATGGTAGGGACGGTGATCATTATCAGTACTGACCTCCCATGCTTTAGCATAGATGTCCCGTAAAGTCGCGCCACCCATCGTCTCACTCGAGCTGAGGCCGACAAACACATTCTCGCTCGAAGTGCTGCACGAAGCCGATGGCGAGTCAAACACAGACGCGTACATAGCAGATTCCATGCCGGTCTTGAGGATCGCAGATTCCGCCACCAAATTTGTGGTCCATCCCCATAGTGCAGGAGACCCAGGCAAAAAAGCGCGACACTCGATGCCGTCGCTCTCGATGTCCGCTAAGCGGGTGGCGGCAGAAATACGAGTGTTCAAGGCTGCACGTAAAAGGTCGAGGAACTAGAAGTTGTGCAAATAATGAAGGTACAGGGTGACGTCAGGGTGATGATCATAACAGGAAGACTCGGAGGGACTGACCTCTTGGTTATTGGATTCCAGTGCAACCTGTACAAGACGTTTCGATTCTTCGTCTTCGGGTTGGGCCGCAACCGCCAGAGCGAGCTATGAGAGAACAGTGGCGTTAGCAAGTGGCCACTGCAAGACCCACTCCATTTACCTTGAGCCAATCAGTGGTATTACGCGACCCATCTCTACGCGAACCAAGTCCAAAAAATGTCTGAATAATACAGAGTGCGGTGTAAAGAGTAGCCATGATATGAATGTCGAGTGTGCGTGAGTGAGGACGTCAAAAAAGGCGCTGAATGGTAGGACCGTGATGTGGGGAAATGAATAACAAGGATAATACAGTCGGCTGTGGGTCGTATCAATAGAGTGTTCTTAGTATAAGTATGGTCGTAGTCGAGGTCGTCAAGTCGTGAACGTCGGCGAGCGCACGTCGGTGGACGTGGTCGAGCTGGTCAAAATCAAGCCGCGGGAGGGGCTTTCTTTGGACCTGTGTTCTAGACCCTTGTTCAGGGCGGGTATCAAGCGCTTGGCTCCTTTCAAACCCGACGCTCCCGTTGTTGTTGTTGTCTGCACAAGAGTGCTGTCAAAGGGAAACAAGCAATAACGCTAGATCCGGTGTTATTGCAAGTCAAGTACAAAGATGAGCCGTACTGTGTTCAAGCCAACACCCAACGCGATCACGTGGATCAAACACGCTATCATGCAACATAGCGGAACGCATTCTTATCGTTGGGGTCGCGTTCGATGTATTCTTTCTCCTGAAGATCATCGACGCGCTTCTTGATATCTGCCACTGTTGGTAGAAAATGCTTTTTGAGCGCCTCGATTGTTTCAGTTTTGAGCTGCATAAGAATTTGGCAATCAGCAGACCGCATACATCTTGAGGCATCCTCTCACCTGCTCATATGTCCGAGTCTTTTTAGCTTTCATGATCCGGACAATAGCTGCATCAATGACGTGCGTACGACTGTCAACGATGTCTTTCTCCGCTTCTTGGGTCTCCTCCATCTAAATCGCCGTTAGCGAGCTTGTTTTTAAAACTTTTTCCAACGCACTGTAGTCTGTTGTTGAATTGATTGTATGCGGAAATTTCTCTTGGTGTCCGTGAATTCACTATTCCACTTGAATTCATCGGTCAAAGCGATATCCTTAGTGGCCTTGGCATCAGCTCGAACTAGAACTCGCTTTTTGCCCAGGGCGAGCGATTGCAAAGTCACTTCAAGGTCTTCTATACCTACACCGTTGTCCGTAAGCAGTAACTCAAGTATCGACACTGCTCCAAGGGTGCTTACTTAGCTTTGTCCTCGTTTGGATCTCGGCAGCACTGAACTGCTCTTGCTCGTTGAATAGCAAAAGGACCAGCGCTTGGTACATGCTCAGAGACATTTCCTTGTTGCCGCCGGGGAAACGGGAGGTCAGGACAACGGTCCCCAAAGAATGGAACCAAGCCATTCGGCGGCGCTCATGTTTAGACTTGTAGTATTTTTCGAATTTGTATAACGACGCCGCCATCTGTGATGAGAAATATCAGTTTACGTCAATGTACGTAGGTAGAACGGCTTACATTTGGAGGAAGCTCAACCATTGTTGTCGTAGTTTGGGTAGGCCGTCCTCGTTTCGTTTTTACTGGTGAGTCATCCGACGCGAGCATATTGTGCTCCTTGAATGATGGCCACTTGGCATGTGTCAAAACTACCACATTCAAGGCCCGGTCGAGTTCGTCTGCGGAAAATTCAATCCGGCGTTGATAATCCTCCATGTCACCACTAGACTGCTGCAAATCCTTAAACATGATGTCTCCAGCGGAAAACTCGGGATCGAAATCTATAATAAAACAAGGTTTAGTCCAAGCCGCATATAGCTAACCCAGGGACTCAAAAGACGCACCAGATTTGAGCTTTACAATTAAAGTCTTCTCCATGTCATCATCAGTCGTAGATTCAGTAAGTAACCGCTTGGCCAAAGCTCGAGTGTAGATTTCACGAAACACGTCCTTGTCTACAAAAAACATTTAGAAAACTTGATATCAGGTCAACAGTTTGTGTACGCACCTCGAGTATATCTCGACAACTCCAGCATGCCAAATAGCTTATTCTTCCACGCCTCATCGCTTTCATTCCTTTGACCTCTCCGCATCTCTCTATCCAATGCCTGTGCCATCATAGCACTTGGCACATAGTCCCTTGCGCCGACCCCAATGCTAAACGCATCATCCAGAGCACCTGCAAAATCCCCACGGTTCGTCTCGCCGAAACAATCCTTGACGACTTCCTTGGCAAAGCTTCGCAACGCGATGAGTCCAGGTACGATCTTCTCGTCGGGATGAACATCTTCTGCTTTGCCACGACTCCTGGCCTTGCTTGTACGAGATTTCTTGCCGACCGTGGTGTCTGCGCCGGCCAAGACAATCTCCCGTACATTGTCGAGAAGAATATTTTTGAATGCAATTCGGAAATCCGGTAGTACCCCTGCGTGGCGATAAAGCTCGCACATTGCCTTGAGCGACCCTTTATTTTGAGCGGCGAGTAGTGTGGCTAGTGCTTTGGAAGCAAGTACGGGCGCAACGTCTCCAAGTAACGCTTGTTCTGTGACTTTTCCGACGGGCTCCCAGCCACCAGGAAGAAGAACGGCTCGAGCGCGGTCTTGCTCGGTCTTGATGTTTTCAATGCAAGTCTGTATATATGCCGCAGCAGAGAAGTCGTCGGCATTACGTTGAACTGCGCCTTCGTCAGTCCAGTAAGAAGTTGTAGCAACTAGGTAGGGTTCCTCGAGATACTGGCCATAGAGACGAAGTGCGACCAGACAGTTGCGAAGCGTGACAATAGATTTACGCTGCTCGCCGTCCGCTCGGCTATCACGAGGGATTATGTGAGTATAAGTCTGGCAAACACATGAAAACAACACACGAATTCAGTCGCTCCTGGTTCAACCAGTCGACTATCCCTTCTTGAATCCTGTCGGTCATTAACCGGGTCGTGGCCATGTCCCGGAATGCCGCAAGTCCTAGATCACTGCATAATGTGAATACCGGATTTCCCAATGTATCACACATAGCTATTTACTATATGTTGGTAAGTCCAGAGTGACTGGGAACATAGACCCGGTCGATGTCCGAAAGCATACATTGTAAGGTTTTCTAGAAAGACAATAGGAAAGTTAAATTGTCTCTTAGGGGGATATTCCAGCCAAGCACTTACTAGCCGTTTATCAAAAAAGTCCCACTCCCCAGCGAGAAGTTTGACCCAAACGCTTTGGCTCTCATGATTTTTGGTCATGTTCGATGATAACTTGGTCATGTACTGCTCTAGTTGTTGGGATAGGGCTCGATAGACGTCTTCACCCATATCCATGGTCCGGACTAGTGTCCTGCACGCATGATATGCTTCGGTAATTGACATGCACTCCTGGCCAGACATATCCGTTGGAAGAGTCACTCGAATGGTATTGGCTAAACAGCCAAAGAGGGTTCTCTTGTATCCTGACGGAGGCTCGGTGGATACTAACGATAACGCAGACGAATGAGATACGGTCAGAAGTTAGTACAGCAAACCGAACCCACCTGGCCCATTGACCAAAGAAAGCTTGATGGGCGCTCCAAACAACACAGACGCCGAAGTAGATGTGGACGCCGAGCCTGAAGCTGGTGGGTCTAAGCGTGCAGTCTTTTTCGGAGGAGGATCTCCATCCTTACGCTGCGCTTTGAGAAGTGTGAGAGCATCCCCGTACTTCGGAAGTACCAAACTCATATTTCAACGTGTTTGTTTTGCGGCAATTGTATCGAGTTATATACCACAGAGCAGGGCGGGAAACCGAGAGGTGGTGTACGTATGCAAGCAAGCCTGCCGATCGAGGCGTGCCATTACATCAGCGTGGAGGTCCATTTGTAATCTAGACAGCACACGCGGAACCGATGTTGATTTGGACCTGCTTGGTTGCACCCCCTAACTCCTGGTCCGCATTTGCTTTCAACTACGACTATCGTTACGAGCTCAAGTCCTAATCTGCGCATTACGAGTATTCATCGAACTGCCAGCCACTCTGCTTCCTAACTTCTTGTAAGTGCCAGAAGAATTTTCATACATATTCTTTTTGTTAATGGGAGACTACTAGCGAGGGGAATTCCACTGTTTCAGAGCTTCTGCTGCACGAATTGTCCTTCGGACCCTCTATCGTTTTCATATCCCGGCTATATATCGACACTTATTACCATATTCCTTGGCGTGCCCAGACCTTTGTTACCTTCATCACTTGAGGTATGTCCTATGGCATCCGGGAGCAATTCGATCCGTAACAACATAGCTGTACAGCAGAAATAAGAGTGTGCTCTATTGTTAACATTGGTACAATGCGTTCGGTAAGAAGTTCGGCGGCATTTGTTATGAGTTTCGCGCTCACGTGACGTGAAACCCTTTTATGACAGTTGGGTGTGTTTAGCGTGCAGAAGCTTCTTGTCTTCTTCTGGACTCTCACCACCACACTCTTTTTTACCGTTACGACTGCAGCTTTCGGCGCAACCCCCATTGGCGACGTTGAAGCTGGACTTTGTGAAGAAGAGGATAACATTGCCGACTCGGATATAGAGACTGCTCACCTAATTCCTCGTATCGTTTTTGCGGCGCATTCCTCGACCGACACCCTTTCGTTTACGAGCTCCGTTGCCCCCTTCCACTCTTTTGCCAGCCGCTTAACTGCACCTACCAGAATGATTTCTGCAACCGACTCCGTCGCCTCCAACCTCTGGCGCACTCATCTGGAGTATGGAGCCTTTGCCCCCCACCCTGCGCTCAAGAAGGCCTTGCCTGTAATCCCACACTTGGGGTCATCAACACCACAGGACCCTGTACGTGGCGACGACAATAGTGACGCCTCTGAGCTGCCATACCTCACAAAGGACTATGAGGATCCTCCGACCGATTGTCCGATGCCACCCTCTCCGGGTATTTCTTCCTCTGTTTCTGGCTTCAGCAGCAGTTTCCTCGCGAACATGCTCTATGACAGTGACTCGGATGACGAAACGAGCGCCAACACCTCCGTAGAGTCTCTCGACTCCGAGGTAGTCGTTTCCTCTCCCGTACCCCGCTCGTTTTCGCGCCCTGTTCTTCATGTTCAAGTCGAATTCGCTTCGCCGACATACGTAGAACCCTCGTCTCCTAGCCCGGTCGACTCTGGCTACGCTTCACGCCCGGACACGCCGTTTCTCGAAAAGGATGTCGCCCCAACTTGCGCAGAGAATTCTGTTGTTTCTGTCGAGAACATTCTCACTGAGAATGACGCATCGTCGGCTGACCTGAAACTTGTGGACCATGCTGTTCGTGCCAAGGAAACCGCCACTCAGGGTCCCACTTTACCTCAGATAGTTCTGTTTGATGAGCAGGGTCGTGTGGTCGATCACGCCTTGGACGATCAGCTCTCGTCTAGGCTGGTTGCCTTGGATGCCTACGACGACGAGAGCGCATATGGAGGCATCATACCTGCCGGCGATGTTGACGAGATCCCTATGGGAAGCGCATTGAGCGCTACCCCCTGGGCTCCTGTTTTACCTAGCCAGTCCCGTACACCAGTCACTACCCTATCCACTACATCCACTTATTATCACCACTGCCACACGGCACTCACTTTCGTTTTGGAATCTGTTGAAGAGGAGGAGGAGGAGTGGGAGAGGGAGGAAGCCGATGCTGGGGTTGAAGAGTCTGAGGAACTGTTGACTCGAACATTCCGCGCCGAGGGCGCTATCGATACGGACGTCAAGCCGTCGACCATCTCGACAGCCGAAGAGGAGGTGAGCATTTATTCGAAGGTAAGCAATTTGACCCTCATCGGTTCCCTTTCTAACTCTACTTCCAGACCGTCTACCATGTACCTCGTATTTCTGACAACATCCTTAATACCGCAACGTCAACAACGGCGCCATTGTTACCTACGGCAAGCAAGCCACTTCGCAGCGAAGAGGACGACGAGCTGGAAGCTTGTGGGCTATTTTTCACTGCTCCTGATGCTCAATACCTTCGCTTGACACACGAAATTTACCAACCTGCCGGCAAACCCGAGATCATGTATGGCCTTCTGAGCACGCTTCCTTCTCAGGCACCAGCCAAGGCATTGAACACGGCGTACTATGCGGCCGCCGAAGGCCGCACCCGATCGCCCCTTGTTGCCAAGTGCACTTTCGACTGTGAGAATGGATACTGGATGAAGGAAGGCGGACTAGCGACCATTAATGTTCCCAGAGAGTGTCCTATGCATGGCGGCCGCGGCTCGTGTCGTGTTGGGGATATTTTCCATCACGTCGCGTACGCGTCTGCTTGTGATTCTCCTTCGCTTGATTACGTGAAGCACGCTGCCGAGGTAGTTGGAACGCCTGTCATTCCGAGTTTCAACTCGTTTGACGACTTCGACGAGGACGAATTGGTGCTCCACCGCGCTGAGGTCGCGCATGCTCCTCAACGGAGGCATACGGTTCCCGATACTGGCGCAGATTATGATGAGTTCATGAGCGGGTTCATGGACGATGTGGACCTTAGATCAAACAGCTCTGTCGATAGTCTCAAGGCCGTTCCTCTGGGCAAGCTGGGTGATGCGCTAAAGGAGTTTCGAAATGCTGCAATGCCTGACGCCGTCGACCATCTCAAGGAAGGCTTGGTACGTGACTGATTTTATTTATTTGAATCCGGTTCTAATGATACTTTAGGAGAAAACCGAGAGCGTATTCCGAGCTGCATTGGCTGCTTCGCCATTCAACCTCGGCGTCATGTCCGACAAGTTGGTGAGTTTAGTCGCATATCCCTAGACGCTATGTATTCTAACAACTACTATAGCATTTCAAGTCTGGACACAAGCCTAGCGTGTCGAAGGAGAAGAATGAATTCTATAACGCTATGAAAGAGCGCTCCGCCGTTAGCATAAAGGGGAAATGGGTACGTCCCGGTCGTTCCTACTAGTTAGAACAGTACATCTAACTGTCTTTTTTTAGTCTAATATGCTCAACAAGTTCACACGTTAGAGGAACATTGCCCAGTTCGACATTTCTGCTTAGCATGCTGTAGACCTACCTTCGGATCATCACCTCATTCGCATTCGCATCATTTCGGATTAACACCTAGATTCCTCTTGGCCTATCTTCTCGCTCGCTTTAAACCCTGTTTTCTCTCGATGTAACCGCTGGCAAGCATCATCCGCTCATTTTACCTTCCATTCGTTTTAGACAAACAAGCCAGTGGGCGCGCCTTCTATTGTACAAAGTGTAGGCACCTCCTATGGTGGGGTGTTTCTTTAACATTTTTTTATTGCATGCGCCTGCTGTTGTTCACGACGACCTCCCACCCTGTTTGGGGGCTTGTATTTGTATTGACACCTTGGTGTACTTGTTAGCTTGCGATTATGGTCATTTATTTAGCCGCTATGGCATGTGTGCCTGAGAATAGTCTGGGAAAGTGCGGGCTTGACAACCTGCTATTTCTCGGATCTTTGTTTCATATATAACGGCCGTTTTCTGATCCCCAGTTGCGTTTTGCGCATGAGGTCTCGATAGTGTCTCGATGTAGAAGATTCGGCTACCTCCAAAATCATTTGTGTTTATGTTGACGACGGATCGCCTAATGCAACTCTGGTAGTTCGTATAGGCCCCTCCCGTTTGTCAACACAACTCTGGGTAGCAATCTCTGAACAGCGCGCATATACTCGGTTTATGGGTAAGCCACTTGGCTAGTTCTGTGGAAGTAGTTGGTAGTACTATGTAATGTAATTGTTCCGAGTGGATTCTTTTTAGGGAAGAGTTAAGAATCGTACTAGTTCTGCTGAGATGCAAAAAATACATTCATCCATGAAGTTAGTCATGTCTGTAAAAATATATATTTGATGGCTCGAATGAGCTTTGTTTTGAAAAATTCGCATGCGACATGATGAGGCAGACCCACGGTCAACTCTAGTAAAAGGCGAGGGTTGAATGCGATATGTGTTCACCTCTGTCGCTGACCATATGCCAGCTGTATGAGGGACACGTTTCAGCTGGTTTATTTGATTCCGGGTTTGTGGGTCGCATCTCTGCTACACGATAAATTCGTAAATAGACTTCAAGTGTCAACATTTTGTCTAAGCACATTGTCCCAATCATTATTGCAAGTGAGCTCGAGTTTTGTTTAAATACCGCCTTTGTTAGGGTCGCTCTCTATAAGCCGAGAAAAATATGATTGTTTGCTTTTAAAGTCATCTCAAACTCATGAACAGGTAAAGACGTAGTAGTGATATGTTACATGCTGTCCCCGCCTATCAAAACGTGCCCTCGTATAGTATACGAAAGGTTACGATCTGCAAGGCGAAAGCGGACACAAAAGGTCCGTCACTATCGCCGACTAGTTTAACATCGAGCCCGTGAGGGGATCAGGCTGGATGTAGATAAGTTCGGCAGATGAGATATATTTACGTTCTTGGTGTAATTTCGTGGCTCGAGCGTGGCCCAAGTCTCATGAATAGTATACAATGAATAGTCTGATTGTCGTTGGAAAAGTTTTGAGCGACGAGGGCGCTTACTGCGGTTCTGTAGATCAGGGTTTGTCAGGGCTCTCACAAGTAGCGCTTGGAGGCCGCGCGTCACGTATCCAGACGACTATATCAAGCAAGTAGCCACTAACCAGACTGAACGCTTGGCGACTGCGACGGCGATATAGACACATAGCCACTCTTGATTCTAGAACTATCATTCACCATGGTAAGATACACTTGCTCCTCGGTTGACGGTCTCTAGAACGAACACCTTTGTCTGACTCTTAAATGACGCGTCTATAGCTTATTCGTATAAGGTCGAAAGACGGGAATTTTAGGTTAGATGTTCCAAACGACGCCAATGGCTCGCAGTTAATCGAAAAGGTGCGTTTACGTACGTTACCCTTGCCCTAATACGACTGAAACCGGCCCCCAACTAGATCGTTGGCACGACGATAAACGCAGACTTGAACTCTCTGCAGATTTCGAATCAGCCACGAGGCGGAGAGAGGCCCATTGAAGCTCTCAAAGGGCGGAGCCTCAAGACCTTGGGACTCAAGTACGCGCGACCATTTTCTTGACCTACTACCTGTCTAACCTACTGTATAAGTCATGGAGACTTGCTTTTTTTGACCTACAAGTCCCGAGAAGACGAAGCAACCCAGGCACCAGCACCTACGCCAGCGCCAGCAGGCGCTCCGACCCAACCACAGCCAACAACTATAAAGCGTGGACCAGAACCATGGGAGGTTGTGGTCGAAGATCCGGTAGATACCTACTGGCGCTCTCAGGATGGAAAGATTCAACGTCAGCGCGATTCCAACTTCTGCAGGCATGGTTCAAACGCTATGTGTGACTACTGCATGCCCCTTGAGGTAAGACACTTCTAGGTTACTGCTTGTCTTAAGACTTAATGTACTCTCATTCCAGCCATACGACCTCAAATATCACGCCGAACACAAGATCAAGCACCTTTCCTTTCATGCCTATTTACGAAAACTCACCCCACCTGCCTCATCCAACTCGTCAAGTGCACACCTCCCCCCACTGAGCCCGCTCTCTTACCGAGTTGCCAATCCATGTCCACGTGGACAGCATCCTCCTTGGCCCGGCGGAATTTGCAGTGCATGCCAGCCGAGCGCGATCACACTACAACAACAACCGTACCGGACTGTGGATCACTTAGAGCTTGCTTCGTCAGAGATTGTCAACACGTTCTTGAAGTCATGGCGTGTGACTGGGCGACAACGGTTTGGATGGATGATTGGCCGGTTTGTGCCGCATGAACTGGTGCCGATGGGAATTAAGGCGGTTGTCGAGGCAATAGTGGAGCCGCCGCAGGAAGGAGACACCGATGGGCTAACAGTCGAGGAGGGCCACGAGTGGGACGTTGAGGCGAACGTAAAGGAACTGGCCGCGCTTTGTGCAAGCGGGTTGCAGGTCGTTGGGATGATTTGGACTGATCTTACGCCAGATGAGAAGGACCGGACTAAATCTGTGTGCAAACGGCACGCCGGATCTTACTTCCTTAGTGCGCAAGAGACCCTCTTTGCGGCGGCGGTTCAACAACACCATCTACTTGCAACCCGAGCAAGCCCATCTGGAGCATTTAGCAGCCGGTTTGTCACAGCCGTGCTCAGTGGGGACAAGGACGGAGCGATTGTGGTCGAAGCATATATGGCGAGTGACCAGGCTACGGCAATGGTCGAGGCAGACATGGTCGAGGCAAGTGTAGATCCGGGCATAGTACGGGTACAGGAGGAAGGACCAGGTCGATATGTTCCCGAAGTGTTCTACCGATACAGGAACGAGTATGGGCGAGATGTTCAAAAGAGTGCACGGCCAGCGTTTCCGGTTGAATACCTCCTGATCAATGTGAGTTGGTGCTGGCTAGCTTAATGCTGAACACAAGAACTGATTATAAGAGAACAGGTAACTCATGGTTTCCCGATAGCCCCTTCGCCGGTATTCAGGAGCAACTCATTCGCAGTTGAGAATAGACCACTCTTGGAGCCTCAACAATTCTCTACCGTTCTTCAGGACTTACATAGGCTGGGGGCAACAGACTTGACAGATACAACGAGTGTCCTCAAGGTTATGGACTACTTTAGCAACTTTCACCTCCTGTTATTCTTACCTAGCACAGGTATTCTTGGGGAGGTAGGCTGTATTCTAGGGTTAGCGGGATTTGTCTTTTGATCTTTTTGCTTTCGTTTTAGCGCGAGTTCAAGAACCTAGTTAAGGCTGTCACGGCCCCTGACGACCAACGCTTGAAGCTAATGGAAACCGTAATGAACTCGGAAGGATGGCAGACGTTAATGACAATTGTTCAACAGAATGCTCGTATGTCGCGTTCCTGGCTTGTTTTTAGTTGGCTTGATTCTGACTGTATCTCAGCCTCGGCACAAACCACCGGTGGTCGTCGGCCAGACTCGCCCTTCGAAATACCTCCCGAGTTGCGAGACGAGTCGATGGGCGGTGTGGAAACAGTGGGGCGGCCTTGTCCGCACTGCACGTTTGTCAATGAACCGGGCGTGCAAGACTGCGACGTCTGTGGGTTACCCTTGAACGGGTAGTATTAGATTGTGTAGTAGCAATAAATGGATTTAGTACAAATTGAATGCAATACTTTACACGTGAAATATGGTGCTGCAAGAAGCAAAAAGATAAATAAATGTACGAAATATTGAACACTTCTACGTCCTTGGCTCGATATTCAAAAGCTGATGAATGTGTGGTCGTTTGGCATCGACGTATCGGCTCAAGATGTCCCATCCAACCCAAGTTGTAACCCGATGAATAGCCGCAAGCATGGCCAAAAAGAGAGCAGCGTGAACAGCCGTCATAGCAACAGTGTACCGATCTGGAGGCGCCTCTCGGCGGAGTATACGAACAAGTTTTGTTGTCCAATGAGCAGTATGGGTACGAAGTGCGGTGGCGAGGCGCCTAGCCTGGGAAATGCCAAGCGGCCACGGCATAAGTGACACAAAGCAAAAGAACGAGCCTGAACGCACCTTTTCGTGTCCATCTGCAAAACTCGTGTCGGCTGCTTCGGTTTCTCTTGTGAGGTTGGGTATATTCGAACGGGCTTTGAGTGCACGCTCTTGCGCGTGAGCCAGACGATCCGATATAACTGGTAGGGATTTGTCTGTGATATGCTCGATTTGGCTAATTTGTACCTGTTGAAGCGTGAGAGAATTATGTGAATCGACAGAATGCGTGCTCACGTTCAATTTGTCTCTTGTGAGGTTGGGTATATTCGAACGGGCTTTGAGTGCACGCTCTTGCGCGTGAGCCAGACGATCCGATATAACTGGTAGGGATTTGTCTGTGATATGCTCGATTTGGCTAATTTGTACCTGTTGAAGCGTGAGAGAATTATGTGAATCGACAGAATGCGTGCTCACGTTCAATTTGTCTCTTGTTGTGCGCAGTTCGGCGGAGAGCAAAGCCGTGCGTTCGATTTCATTACGGAGGGTCTCCTGTGCAACGAAATGAGATGAGAAACACACAGCGATGAATGTGCGTACCTCCAATTCAGCCAATGTAGTCTCGTGTTCTGTGCATCGATCAGCCAGCCGAGCGACTTGGCTGTCCATCGCGGTCGTTTACAGTAGGATTTATAAAGTCACGTGGAAATATCATGGGACGCGCTCGACCCTGTGGCGGTGCCATCAGCGATTGACAATGACCTCACGTCGATCCGAATTGACTTTTCCGATTGTTTCGGCGCTCAGACGCCGAGCCACCGTAAATGTCGATGATAAGGCGCATATACTCGGCAATAGTGGGGACAATAGGAGCTCAGTATAATATAGCGTCATACCCGTAGTGGCAAGAGCTTCTACGAGTCAGAAGACTCCAGTGCGCTGTGGTCTCTTGATCAGTACCGCTGAGAACTCACTTGCCTCCAATTCTCCCACACTTTTCGGCTTATAAACTCCACACAGCGCTCCTGGCCCTGACATCTTACCCCCAGCTGCGAGCTCTCCTCGACATCCGACCAGCTTTACTATCATCTACCCCACCATGATTAGCGCAGGAAAGTACAACCGCGAAGAACGCGGTTATGTAGACATCCAAGACCATGCTCTGTACGTGCCAGACGTCCTCTATTTACACCACCGAAAACCTGAATATGCTGCAGCATTGGAAACATGCGCACGGCTGCCTTAGTACGTGTACCTCACTTGATCTATGCCTCGATCTAACCTTAACTTCGCACGTAGATTTCGATTGATGGGTCCATCGAGTCCTACTGCGTGCCGCACTTTGATTCTCCCTCGGTTTTTGCTCGCATCCTCGATAAAGATAAGGTATACCACTCGTTCTTATTGAATGAATATGAGATTCAGCTATTGTTTAGGGTGGTCATTTCTCTATCAAGCCAACCATCGACCATTCGTCCAAGCAAGCCTATTTGCCCAGCTCTAATGTACGTGTCTCGCCCTTCTTTCTCGTTTCTTGACTAAAAATACCGTACTCTAGGTCCTTTCTACCAAGTAAGTGATGTTTTAGTCCACTTTATACAATTACTCAACCACTATCTACAGGTTCTTGGCAGATGAAGGTGTCGCCCAAGTAACAGGTGAGATATCTACTCAGCTACTCAGCATCATTACTCATCGACATCCATAAAGATTTTCTTCCACGCCAGACTTCTACCGGCGTTGCCGCGAACAAGCCACTTCTATTCTGGCTCATTCGTCGAGTAGAAGTCATTCGAGGGAAAGTTCCTATACGTATCGAGTGCTGCCCTGCGTTTGACTATGCTCGTGCACAACATGAGACCCAGGTAAGGTTGGAGTCGTTTCACTCTTTAGCCCCAAATTAATTTTGTTTTGTAGTTTTTGCCCGACGACTCGCAGCCGCCCGGCACATCCCATGAAAAAGTAGTGTTCCGGTCTCGCGACTTGACTCTCGATCTTCGTTATGTCGCCGATACCGCTGTGGATATGGAAATTGAGAAGCCAGAGATTAAGCTTCGTCCCTTGGATCTCCGCGAGAAAGGTCACAAAGTTAGTATGATCTTCCCCTCTCTTGTTGAGCTAGCTAACGCTAATATTGCGCGTAGGGCGTTGGGGTATGTGCAGACGTTGAACTTGTTGAAGGTCAAGTTATTACCTTCATCCTGCGAACACCGCCCGAGACGAACAAGGCAGTTGAGCATAACAAGCCTACAAAAGAGCAAGCTGAGGCTCTGGGAATCCCAATTGAAATGCTTGTTCAGGGAGCCAGCAAGCTTCGCCCAAAGGATGACCCAGTCTTGACTCCAGTGAGTTATGATGCTTTCCAGAAGTACATCCTGTTCCATTCGCTGATTATTTTGGTGATAGGCCCTTGTCACCGGTCTGCTTCAGGACACAACGTCATTCTGGCAAGCTTGGATCTCCAAGTCTACATATCGTGGCTCGTGGCGCGAAGCAGTGCATCGCTCAGCTCTCGCACTGAAGCTTCTTATTTTCGAGCCTACAGGAGCAATTGTTGCCAGCCCAACATTCTCATTGCCCGAGTTTATTGGTGGGACACGTAACTGGGATTACCGATTTTCGTGGATTCGCGATTCGAGCTTTACACTGTATGCGCTTATTCGATTAGGCTTTACGGAGGAGGCGAATGGTAAATCTTTTTCACGCTCCGCTATAAACAAGACACTGATAGTATACTGTAGCATACATGGACTTCATCTTCCGTAGGCTGCAGCAAAGGGTGCGTGTGTCCCCTAGTTTTGGCTTCACAACTTTGTGTTAATCCAAATCGCACAGAACCCGGATGGTTCATTGAACATTATGCAAGTTATTCCCGGTCCTGGTCGCCTGCCACCGCGGTAATGCATGGCAGGAAACTATACTTGCTTGCTAATCTCTCATCTCCCTGTTTTGCCGCTCATAGGTACTCGATTCATGGTGAGCCATGTTAGCTTCATTTTGTGGCCGTTGCTTAATTTGTCTGGAATGCAGGCACAACTGATCTCGAGGAGCTCGAGCTTAACCACTTGGATGGACACAAGGGTTCCAAGCCTGGTAGATTGATATAAGCGTTAGGCCTGAAATAATATTCTGACATTCAATGGGTAGTTCGTATCGGGAATGGTGCATCGACACACTTGCAACTCGATATCTACGGTAAGGTTTATCCGCTATTCCACTCATTGCATACACTAATCCGACACTAACATGCTAGGCGAGCTCCTTGTACGTTCTTGGACCCTTTTGTATTGTTCCGACTACTAAGCCCAGTTTATTTGGACAGGACTGCATCTACCTCGGCCAAAAATATGGGAAGCCCTTGAGCTGGGAAACTTGGAAGGCCGTACGCGAGCTTGTAGACTACGCCGCCGACAATGTCGACCGAAAGGATCTGTCGATTTGGGAGGTGAGGAACCACGAGCGAAACTTCACTTATAGCAAGGTATGTGTTTTCAGTAGATGCGTCTTCGAGTTTTTGTTTAAACGAATTGAGTAGGTCATGCTATGGGTCGCAATGGATCGCGGGTTACGCCTTGCAGGCAAGTCATGATATCGCTAGCGACATACAGCCAAGACTAAGCTTTTGTTGGTTTCAGACAAGCGGTCATTGCCCTGCCCGAACCGCCAGAAATGGATGGACACTCGAGACAAGCTGTGCGTTGGCCATTTTTTTCTAGCTGAGTCCTAACATCGTTTCTATAGGTATGAGGACATCATGGAGCGTTCGTGGAATGAAGAGAAGCAATTCTTCGCCCAATCCTATGAGGATCTTGACGTGCTGGACTCGGCGGTGCTTGTCATGCCGCTTGTGTTCTTCATAAATGGTAAGCGTATATTTACGCCATATTAGGTTTCAGCACACTGATAGCCGACTAGCCACCGACAACCGATTCATGAGCACACTGAAACAGATCCTCAAGTCACCTGAACGTGGAGGTCTAGTTGCCAATAATCTTGTGTTCCGATATGACACCAAGCTTTCCGATGATGGGGTAGGCGGAGAGGAGGGCGGTACGTGTTTGGCCTAGTACCGCATATGTTCGTGACTCACAGCTGCTTGTAGCGTTCTCTCTTTGTACCCTCTGGGCCGTTGAAGCGCTCACCCGATGCGGAGCATACGACAAGAAGCTCTTGCAAAAGGCAGTATCGATGTTTGAGGACTTCTTGGGCTGTAAGTAGTCTTTGTCATCGCCGTTGTGGGTTTGAACTGAATCCGAACAGATGGCAACCATTGCGGGCTCTGGTCTGAGGAGATCAGCTCGGCAGGTGAAGGCCTCGGTAACGCGATACAAGGGTTTACGGTATGTAAACTTTAACTCAATTTGTCTCATTGCGCTGATGCGCTTGATCATCCTTTAGCACGTCACTTTGATTTCGGCTGTGAGTTGTGTCGTCATTCTCCTGTGTAGTAGTTGCTAACGTGTTTTGTTTAGGCATACAACCTGTCGCGTACTCTTGGGCAGTTGCACTAAGCATAAATATGTATGAAACAAGTAATAATCGTTGCAAATTTGAAGTTATTTCTAGTCGCCTGCCACTTGAGCTCACACGACCAGAAATACTCCTCCTGTTGCTATCTTAGCGATATTCTGTTTAAACCAGAGTCTTCATGTATTCAAGGGAGTATAAGACACAGCTTTAATGCGGATACAGTCGAGGATTTCTCGAGAGAATGAAATGAAACAAGCTTCCATCAGACATAGTCCAGAAGAGAACAACAATGCAGATGTGAAAGGAAACAATAGTGAACAGAGAATGAGCAGCCAACGGGTACAAGAGAAGGGGTATGTAGACAAGAGGGCCCCGTATCCAAGATCCAAGTAGAA
This sequence comes from Ceratobasidium papillatum, assembly GCA_037042815.1. Lineage (NCBI taxonomy): Eukaryota > Fungi > Basidiomycota > Agaricomycetes > Cantharellales > Ceratobasidiaceae > Ceratobasidium > Ceratobasidium papillatum. The sequence continues at coordinate 1,760 of JAYRCO010000328.1, read as the reverse complement.
AGTAAAGAAAAAATCCCAGTTTGGCTGCTTATTCTTCGCAGCACAAACCAGGATCCAGATACACACGAGCCAAAAAAAAGAAAAATTAGAATCCGATGAAAGGGTAAAGAGAGTGCCTATTGAACAACACAATTGTCCGATTTTGAATTCTGAGAGTCCCTCTTCCGGGCCCGGCGTTCAGTCGTAGATTCTGACCTAGCCGGCCCAGGAAGATCCGGTGTATGACGTGAGCTGGGTGCATCGGACACCTGCCGACGGTGTTGGCGAGGCTTGGGTTCGAAGCGGCGGGTAGGTGCGGCTGGAATAGAGACAGGTTCTGGCATGTTTTCAATGACACTTGAAGCAGTCACGGCGCTACGGGTGCTGGCCGTTCGAGCCCTACTTCCTGTGCTCGACCCGTTCCTCCTGCGGTCGTCACTGTCCCGAGAATGGGCTAGGGAGGGTGGTCGACCGGAGACGAGAACAGCGGGAAGGTTGGTATTGACGGGCTCGGGCGAGGCTGTCTGCGAGGCGCGTTTCTTCCAGTTGCCGACAAACTTGTTGTAAACCGAGGTTGACGAGTGAAGTGCCGTTTCGGGATGATTTGGTGGAGAAGAAGACATGGCACCAATTCCAGGACTTTGTGGCCCAGATTCATAGCGGAAGTTCCGTACACGGCGCTCGCATGGTAGTTCGAAACCATGTTGTTCGCATCGGGTGTGCACGATGAGTCGGCAAAAATCGCAAATCAGGGCACGTCTCTGAACAGGCTCATCACATGCGTTGCAGGTAACAGGTTTGCTGAATGAATTGCCCGTGAACTGGTGGTTGTTCAAAGGTAGCTCGTCGTTTGGATAGGGTATTGTGATAGGTGGTCGGATGAGAGGAGAATGTTGTGTGTCGTCCAAGGCGCTACCATTGTAGATGCTCGGATCCAAGGAGACGGCCAGCTGGCGCACGGCGTCAGACCGCTGGAGGTCGGCACTGACCCTACGTAGGAACGGGATGCTGTCCTGAGGTCGGAGCTCCTGCAGAAACATAAGCACACGACCAGAAACGAGAAGTTTGTAACATACCTTGTATGCCCCCCACTTTTGCTTGAGCCAAGGATGTTCGAACAGAATAGCAGCACTAGGGCGGAGATCCGGGTCCTTGTTGAAACACAGTTCGAGAAAGTTCCTTAGCATCGGCGAAAGGCCTTCTGGAATCGGGGGATTCTCGTCCTCGACAATACGGAACATGACTGTAACGTGGTCAGACATGGCACAGACAATGCACGTTGCAAACTTACCAGTCAGTCCGTTGGGAATATCTCCATATGGAGGACGTCCAGTCAGCAGCTCAATAACAACACACCCGAGAGACCAAATATCCGACTTGGTCGAGGCGCCCTTGAGCTCAATGACCTCGGGAGCCACTACGTTCTAACATGAGCATGCACCAACGCAAACCGTCAACAAGCTACTCACTCCAATTCGGTGTTCCCGCAACCTCGTTGACCCTCTCCATCGCCGTCAGATTCAGCGATACACCAAAATCGGACAGCTTGACGTTCCCATGCTTGGTCGTAAGAATGTTCGCGGCCTTGAGGTCACAGTGTACGACCGAGGACTGGTGGAGATAGTGAAGACCCTCGAGGATTCGGATCACATAGCTCGCCACGAGCTTCTCGTTTAGCTTTCCAAACGCCTTGAGAGTTTGGCCGAGAGAGCCGTTCTCGACGTACTCCAGAACAATGCTGAGATGCTCCTCGTCCTGTGCCATGCCTTCGTACTTGACGA
>JAYRCO010000327.1:0-30408 GCA_037042815.1 Ceratobasidium papillatum | reverse complement strand
CAGTACACGGCCGCAAAATAGGCGCCCGGCGGCCGGAATCTCACGGCCGGATTCCGGCCCTGCATAAAGTCCCTATTAGAAAGAGTCATGACGAGCATGCGCAACCTTTACTCGCTTGGCCTTAGGCTTATGACCAGGTACAGGCACGCATATACCCTTCTCAGCAGTATACCCTGAGCAGCAACTGATAACGTTGCACCAGCCCTGCTCACACCCGACCTCGCCAACATTCGGGATGGCCGAACAGTCTCGACCAGCGAACTCTCCCTCGTCACCTGCGACACCTGCACATCCGCCACAGGAATCGAGAGTAATGAGTGTGTTAATGCATTCATATCCTCCCTTTCCGCTTAAGGTTGGACACCATTTGTGTCCCGGTTTCAGTAAGCATATTGCCTCAATCCGTTGGACGGGTGGTTCGGCCCGCTTTGAAGGTTGAGGACCACACGAAGAGGAGCCAGGACTGCTGATCGAACCAGCGGGACATAGAGAACAGACGTCTCCATTAGAGTAGGTGTTGGCCGGGCACGAGGTGCAGGAGTTTCTAGCTGATGTGGGGATTAGGCCAGCGCCGCAAACAGTGCACGTATTGGATCCCGGACTGCTGATCGTCCCAGCTGGGCAGCTTGAACAAGTTGCTGCTCCCTTGTTACTGTATGAACCAGCAGGACAAATGGCGCATGAGTTGCCAGAGATGTATTGGCCAGCCAGACAACTAAACGCGGCGCAGGAGGAGGAGCCCTGACTAAAATTGATAAATTGAATAACTACGAGGTGAGGCAGACTTACAGGGACGGAGCTGGTGCCCGAAGGGCAAACATTGCATAACCCCCCAGAAATAGAGAACATGTTTGCGAGGCATGGCGTACAAGTCGAAGCATTGTTGGAACTAGATCTTCCAGCCGGGCAAGCAGCGCAGAAAGGATCAGCAGCACTGTGCCTGTCGACATTGACATAGCCAGCAAGACATACACAAGTATCAGATACCTATAAACCATCATCAGTATTTTAGTGGGTCTAGCCGTGTTATCATGGCTTACAATGGTAGTCGATGTGGATCCGGTGGGACAAGTCTTGCACGGCGAGCTGCCACCTATACCGTACGTACCAGTTGGACAGGCTACACATCTACCGCCGCTGCCTGTGGTGCCCGCGTCACAGAGAAAACGAGGTGTTATTCCTCCATGTATTTGACTAGATATATGATGGTTAGATGCTATCAACCGTGTTATCCGAAGAAATATGAACCAACGAATTAGAGGGTGAAATGTAGGTCGCAGAAGCAAGACCAAACAAAGCCACAATGCTAAAGATGCGCATCATGACTGTCTAAAGTAACCTTGCTTCTGCAAGGTCACTCCAGGGGTCTGAAATGCTACGCGAAATCGTGCAATCAGTAAATCACGTGTGTTTTGTAACCTTGCTCTACTGTACTCACTGTACTTCAGGCACCAATGTCGTAAGCACTTACGGTCACATCTTGAGACGGTCTTCTTAGTTAACCTCGTTATTGTTCTCTACAAGATAAGAGATGTTGAACAGCTTACTGTGTTTGGTTGGGTTTTCAAATGACACTAGACCAAAGGCACGAGGGCAATAGACTGAGGATTGGCTGCCTTTATAATTCGTCACCTCAAATAGTACCGAGCCATTATATCGGCAAGGTGCCCGAGGTTTTCCGGGCTCCCTCCGAGTCTGTTATGCTGGCCTAAATAATAAGTTTTTTTTATCTATTGTATTTTCTGGATTCTGCTATAAACACTTCTCAGTTTTTGTAATTAATTGTGAACCGAAACACTCGTCGACCAGTAGTCTGTATTCCGACAACGTTTTTAGTTCTGGAATATAAGAACTGGCTTGGTTTACTTAGTTGTGCGAGAGCGGGACGCAGCATACAGAGGAAGTACTATCGACACTCGACTGCAGAAGAGGGCCTGACGCGACACCTAACCATTTGGCTTCGTCTCGCGGCCCACCCCGAGCGTGCTCACATGAGCGCACTTTCGTAGTCTTTCATCTTCTTATCTCACATCCCCCCTTCTGCTTCAATAGGTGTCCGTGTATGTGCTACTAAACCTAGTGCTGCCTAGATTAAGACAGTTAGGGTGATCTTCGCAGTTATCGTCTAGGCGGTTGAACTATCCTCTCAGCCTGCTTTCGGTGGTTCCAGCCCACCTTAAAGGCTAGGATTAGTGCGCACGATATGAAGCGCATATAGCCGGTCTTGGGTCGCATTTTGTCCGATGACTTGGATTCTTGTTATGCAGCATTACGTCTGTAAATACTAGAATAGATCTTTTAGTACAAACTAGTGTTTCTAAAAAAATTCTGAGATGGATTTGTTCAGCTTTTAACAATAGTAGCAGAAGCGAGGTCAAGGGGCCCGGGGCACGGGCCGCTTCAAGTAGATAAATGAAGGAGAAAAACAACATTCGAATGTGCAACGCCGGAGGTTTTTATTGCTTACCCTCGGCGGCCGACGTTTTCTAAGAGCGATGATGCACCTTTGAAACACGTTAAATCTAGGAACAAAGAAGGAATTTCAGCAGTCGAAGATGTACCTAGGAATATTACTAGCAAACTACCCCTGGTGCCCTCGAAGTTATATTCATGGTTTGGTGCCTTGCCACGAAACATGATATCAAATCAATCAAAACCTAATGATCGATATCGCAGTAATATTACTAGCGACAACAACAGCTGATAGAACGACATCGCCTTCAAGAAATCGGCTGGTGACCGAAAGGGTTTGAGAGCACCCACAATCATAATAGAGCGCACGTGTAATCAGATATCAACCAATTCTTCAAGCATGTTCCTGCCCCGGCCTGCATTGTTGATCACAGTATCTGAGCAGTAGAGCTAAACGGCCGTTAGAATCACTAATTTTTGAGACGGGCGCAGTTGCCTACTTGCGGATTCTGCTGAAGCTTCGTGTTGAGGTTCCACTCGTCGAACTGCTCGCTGAGACAAAGATTTAATAGAGCAATAGTATCAAGGTATGTAGCATACCTTATTTTTATACCGAAATCTCTGTAGGTAGACCGTGGCTTGTTCTGCAGATGCTCGGTAAACACCTAAAAACCTTTTGGTCACACTCTACAAAGTGAATCGATATGAGAAATCATCTGACCCTGGTAAAACGCCCCCCTAAGTAGCCGTCTTCTAGAGGTTCCTGGCGATATTTACATGCTGTCCAACAGAGCTTTGCTCCTGGTAGTTAGCGTTAATATCAACGGAATATATTGTTCCTATTACTCACTACGCGGCAATTGTGACCGAATGACTGAACCTCGAGATCATCGATATAAGGGGCGCAGGCTAACTGGTGTAAGCTCGAGTATGTTTGCTGAGCAGTGCTCTCGATACCGTTGAGTCTACAACCTGAATGAGTTTCAGGGGGTCCTATGCGGGACAGAGAACCCCTTGAGGCCGCATCCTGGAATTTTTGATCGACAAGGGTCGGAAGACCTATCAAGCAAGATATTTGAATACAGATCTCAGTCATTACTAATTTACTGACATAAGAGGTTTCCGCCTAGAGGCATCGAAGTCTGTTCTTGCTCTTGTACTGGCTCCAGCGGAGCTACTCGGAGTTGGTCAGCTAGCGTTTCTGAAGACATCCTGGGGAAAGGAAGATTGAGACGGCCTCGCATATTAGGGTTCACTGTCGCAACTCGAGGGGAGGAGAACGGATCTAGTTGTATGCATTTATGATCAAATATCCGCTGCAAGACAATACTATTGACTTACCACACAGGTTGCCACCGCCGCCATCGCACTACATCTAAACCTGTTAGTTTAGCATATTGACGTGTTGTTGAATTTACTTTCGTCAAACACAGCCTGAAACGAGGGTATCATTTAAGCAATAGCACCCTTACTACTTAAAAAGTAGCTTACCGTGAGGATTGCGCCATCTGCAAGACGACTAGCTAGTATGCGGTTGATTGTCTATCCAAAGGCAACTAGTCATCGCAAGAAAGATAAAACCCGATATCTATGCGCACCTGACTCCAAACAATCTTTGCGGGATGTGCCATGAGAAGTTGCAAAGATGGCAGCTCAAAAACCTGATTATCGGCCCCACACGTAGACTCATCGCATGTACGGAACTTTCTAAACGTTGCATTAGATGGTATTATACCTAATAGATACCATTTTCGAGATATGGTATCGTAAGAGCCAACTGCTTCTTAGGTTCTAAACGGCTGACCTTCGTACGTCACACCAGTTTTTTCAGTTCGATAGATTCCATGGCCTGCAACTGTAATAAATACATCACTTCAGCTTAGGATTCAGCCTATATTTTGATGAATATGTCTACGTACAGTACAGAAACCTGTAGTCGCCCGCCTTCGAGCCTTGGCATAGCCATTCTAGAGCTCTCTCCTGCGTTGTATAGAATCTGAGCACAAAATCTATCAAGATGTTGACAAAGAGTGTGCTCACGATGTTGTTATGGGACGGATCTCGCGCAGAGTTTGTATTCCCACACATATCCTCTACATCGGCCAAAACGCAGATATCTTCCTCCAAATAACCGAATCCGTTAGCTAGTCAGACTGTCAGTCACTACGTATGGGTGGGAACGAAGTGATTACTTAGAAGAGTGATGGTTTTATATGCGTCAGTGAACGTTCCAAGTAATGGCACTGGGGGGAAATGCGCTCCGTAAGAAATGGCGATCTGTATCAGGTTTCACATATCAGTGAGCCGGCAGCATGCGGAGAAGCAGATAGCCTCGACCCACCACTAATGCTCGGCGTTTTGGACTAGGCATATTTCCAGTAATGACTCGGTTGATGTCAGCTTCCCACTTTCCAGCTACAAAATCATCCACAAAGCTCAAATGCTCTGCGGATTCTACATCCGAATAGCTTGGGGCAAGACGTGGCGGCGGCAGATAGCGTGGTTCCGCTTCTCGATGCGCGACATTCTTCACCGAGACACCTCGGCTTGAAGGGTTACTTCCTGAATACAACTGTCAGCTTGTGAGTACGCTACTTGAATCGACGTCAACTCGCCAGGGGTTTCATCTTGACCCATGATATAATTTAGTTACAATGCTGGGACTATAGTGATATACGAGAGCGGCGTAGTTCTTGATTGAGATTTCAAGCGCAGTCGAAAATTTGATTCGAGACGTCAACCCGTGGCCGTCAAGATGGGGAGTGGCCCAAGCACAATGAGATCGGTAAAATGCGGGTCCTACGTTACCCAATCACGTGATTATCGGCGATCATTTTGGTGGACGCACCACGGATCGCATAATGCCAGGAACGTGCATACTTGCATGGCGTTCAAGTTGAGACTTCTCGAAATATCGTTTGGATTATTCGCTTCATATATGCATCAATTCGTTGCATGATAGGAACCAAGCTACAAAGCTTAACTAAATGACCCAATTCCCGTCCTTTCAAACCAAGGTAGTTCCTCCGTCAACGGTGATAATCTGACCCGTCAAATAGGTACACTGTTAGAAAATGTTCACTTGTTCAGCTTTCCCAAACAACAAGATCATAAAAAAACTGACCTTCATAGCAAATATGTACGCCTCAGCGAGCTCTTCAGCAGTACCGACATGCCCAACGAGCAAATTATTCTCAGCCTGTGAGAAAATCTCGTCCTTGACAGACTTCGGGGTACTTTTCCAATACTCAGTATCCACAAGACCAGGCGAACTGTATGGCAAATCAAAATTAGAATAATCCATATCTAAGCAAAACTTGGTCCATACATCGTATTAACCCTACACACCCATTCAGTTCAAGGGACGAAGAAAAGTGTTGAACAAGTTCATACCTGATTGGCTTCAAATCCAACGCCAACCCACGCGTAGCACTCTCAGTCGCACCAGCCACACCACTCACAAATCCCCATCCTGGGATAGGACGATTGAAGACTGTATCCATTGTCATCGTGATTGAGCCTCCGGGGCTGATGAGCTTATGCTTATGGATATGTTGAGCTAATGGAAATTCAACTGATCAGCCGGCGTGTATGCGTAGGTAACATGCTCAGACGTACCCGCTATCATAGGTGCCTAGTAACTCGAGCTGGGGTACTAGCCGTTTAGACCTTCAAGAGGTAATATCAAATCAAAGTGGCTTACTCGAACTGTTTCTTCGTTTCCTCATCAATCTTTTGATGGGGAAAAGTCCCAGATAACGTCCCACCAGCAGTATAAACCTACGACACCACATCCGCTCAACTGTAACCTCACCTTAAATATACACAACTACTCACCAAATGATCAAACTTTCCATGCTCGCTCAAAAAATCAGTAAACGCCTGTGTATCTTTTACATCCACCACAGCCCCTACAACCGAACCATATACTTTGAGTTCAGCGACAGCAGCCTCGACACGAGCTTGAGACGAGGACGAAATGACAACCGAGGCGTCTTGTGAGAGAGAACCGGCTGCGACGGCTTTACCGATACCTTTAGTCGAAAGAGAAGATATGTTACTGCTTCGGAGGCGGAGGAATGGGGATACCTACCGGATGACCCACCAACAATGATGATCTTCTTTCCTTGCAAGAGAGTGTTCGAATAACTCATTATGTTCGAGATATACAGCTGACCGCAGAGACAGGTAAATTTTTATACGAGAGGAAGAGATCGGGTAGAGCAGCGTACCTTAACATAAGCTGAATCAGAATAATAACCATCGGGTAAACGACACCAAGACAGGTTCAGTCATCGTTGAGTCAAAATCCGGGGAGACATATCCGAGAACAACTTACCATGCGCATCATTTATTTCAATTGGATGTTTCTTAAGCAGCATGTAACGCAACAGAAGCTTCTGGGTGTCAGATGTGCAGCCGTCGCTGACCGAGGAAGCCCAATCAACCGCACGTGACTTTATCAATCAATTGCGAGTAACTTCGCGAAGCATGTTCTTCGATCATGTACCGTAAATACGTGTGAATAATCAGAACCTATAAACATTTAGACGATTATGCGAGCTTCTTAAGCAATGTCAAAACGTTCGATCAACAGTCAAATGACGCACACGGAGGGGTACAAATACCACCCAACAAAAATCTCGCAAATAAATCACATATTATCACCGAAAAAAAGCCTAACGTACAACTCTCCAAACCATCAAACCAGCCACACTACCCAGAAGCCTCAACACCCCCATTCCCCCTCCTCTTCTTCCCCATCGACCCCCCATGCCCCTCTCCCCTCCTCTTCTTCCCTCCTCCAGCATCCCCTCCCCCACCACCCGAAATCTGCGCAACATTAACCGTCCCAGCCTCCATCTGCCCCGGCCCAGGCGCAGTTGCAAACGGCGCCCCATACACACTCACACCCGAAAGCGGTATCCACCCCTGTCCGCCCGGAACCTGATACACATACGCGATTTGAGGGTGCATAGGCTGTTGAGCCGGCGGGACCGAGACGGAGGGAGGTGTGGATGTGAATGATGGTGTGCGGGGTATGGGAGGTTGTTGGACTGGGGGTTGGACTAGTTGGGGGATGGATGGTTGTTGTTGTTGAGGAGCGGGGTGGGATTGGGGTTGGGATTGAGCTTGGGCGGTGGATCGGACGAGCGCTGATGGGTCTGCTTGGTCCCATTCTGGCGAATCTTTCTTGACGAAGCGGAGTTGACCAGACTTGAGCAACGAAAGTAACGTCTTGTTATCCCTACAATCAAACAATCAATACCACCCCACCAAACAAATAAGAACGAAACACACCTGACAGGATTATTACTCGGATTCCTCAACGCAATCTCCGACGGCCACCCAATAATCCGTACGCCATATCCTTCCAGCTGCTCCGGCTTGGTCCACCTCATCTCCGCAAGCGGATCCCCAGCAGCCTCGCGAAGAGCATTCCGCATAGCACTATTCAACTCTTGCTTGATATCCAAACTCTTCCGACTCGCGCTCACTCCCCCACCACTTCCACTCCCACTGGCACTAACCACCCTCCCCCCACCAGAACCCATATCCATCGACGCATCCCGATTGGCTTTACACCGGAGCTTGAGCGACTTGAGACCCGCTAATCCACCCCCACGAAGACCTTTCCAAAACTCCAAGCCGAGTTTCGTTCCAGCTGTGATCCCTCCATCGCCATCCGCGTCAACAGGCGTAACGATCGCGAGAAAGCCGTCATAGCCGAGCGCTTGATGTAAGTGTTCGAGCGCCGCGTCCATCTTGGTGATTGTCTCTTGAGGTGTGAGCGGTTGCATCGCTGCGGAATACAAAAACTCGTGTGGGGACGTATTAGCCAGAGTTACAGCCTGAGCTCGGATCTGAATGTACATCATTAACTCGAATGATCAACACCATTTTCTAATACACATACCTCGTCAATACTCCTCCCCTCTCTATCCGCAAACGACCTCAACTCGTCTCCTTGCTGCCTCATCAACGTTCTTAACCGCTCCTCAAACGTCGCTCCATCCGAACTCGTAAATCCACCATCTCCATAAACAAGCCCATATCCCTCTCCTGATTGGCCAGAATCATGATTCGAAGTAGCCTGAGAAGTCGGTTCCGCAAACTGTTGGTACTGGTCGGGTGCACTGGGCTGCCCGTCGGGAGAGTAGTACGAGCGGGACATCCCTCCGAATAGGAGTTTTGCACCGCGGGAGACGTGGCAGTTGGGGCTAGTCTAGAGGCCAGATATAAAGGGTGCTATAGGGAGATAGATGTGAAGACTTCATTTTAGGTTGTTGGTGCGGATGTTTGAGAAACTCGATAGACTTACACCCGGCTTTGAACTCTCGCCGTCCACGGTTGGTCCACGGGCACAGGCGTGTTCCGAGGTCAAGTCACGGGGTCCGAATGTCTCACGTGATATAGGCATACACAGAGTGGCTTTCAATCATTTGTGGCTCCCAAACGCTCCTTCGTGGCTCGAGGTGTTAAAGTGCGGCGGTCTGGCCTTCCCAGTAAGAAGAACGGAAGCGCTCTGCTTACCGAGTGAGCAAAAGGTTCTATGTAAGACAGCCTCACAACGGCCTATCGACATGACGAGCGCTGTTAACGCGTGGTTCTCCGAGCAGGCTGATACCCACTCGACTCCTTGTCTCCTTCTTCTTTGGTAATAGCAGCCTCCCTTGGGGAGATTAGAGGCTAGATTGGATACAATGTAGAGCGATACGATTCACATTTTCTTCTCACGGGAGCTTCAATTACACAGTTCCAACATATAACACTCTATTGGTATATTGCGAACACTCAAAAGTCAATAAAACACTCATACTTGTTTACCTGGCCATTTCCATTTCCCATGTTTGCCGAAGTATACAACTGATAGCGTGTACGCATCAATCAGGCTATTCTTGCAGAATAACTGTACGAAGCTTACTTGCGGGTTCTGGTATTCGCCCTTGCTTTCGGGGATTGGCTTGGCAAACTCTGCACTATACACCCAACTCCATGTGATTCAATTGAATACATGCAGCTTGAACTACTCACTTGATCTTTCTGTTGAGCTTTCTATAAGTGAATTGTTGCGGATCCGTGGTTTTCAAATGTTCAACGAACAGCTAAAAGCCTCTCTTTAGCCCAGGCACATAAGAAGCCATTCAAGGAAGACGTACATCCGTGAAGTAGCCACCAGATCCCTTTTCCCATGCAAACTCAGAATCTCGACACGCAGCCCAGCAAAGCTTGACGTATGATGAGTCATATCATCTCAAAATATGGAATAAAACTAAATCAGCTTACTACACGGCATTCTGGCTTGAATTCATAAACCTCAGGCAAGCACTCACGGTGCGGGTAACAAGGAGCTGTTTGCGAAATTGATCGCGACTGCACCTCGTCCTCGCCATTACCAGCTCGAGGGCGAGTATCCGATGTTTCCGAGTCCAGCAAGATAGTTTCAAAGTCAGGAAAGTCCTCGTCGGATGGATCTAGAAGAATGTCCGATACTGCTTGTTCTGGTTTATCCAATCTTGGAAGACCTGCCAAGTTTGAAAAAAATTCCATAAATATTATAGTTCATAACTTTATATACGCACGCAAGAGGTTTCCGTTCAAAATGGGTTGGTTCGGAACAGTCTTAGTTAGGCCCATGCGACTAAATGCTACACCCCTTGCGCCCGTATAGTTGGGATCACTCAACGCATCTACGCTATTTTTGAAAGCCTCTATATATGGGCGGAGATTAGTAATAGACCATGGATGAGATAGGAAGTGTTGTACTGCTTAAGGTCCCACCACTATGGCAGCACTGTATGCGCAAGAAGCATCAGTATCAGCATTGGTGTTGAGATTCCAACTCACATCCAGCACCACCTGCTCACAGGCTAGGCATTAATACACAACATGGCCAGCAAAGGTGCACTCACGGTAAGCTTTGCGCCGTCTGCAAGTAACGGAGCAATGATTCTGTTTATTTCCTGCTTACAAGAAGATTGCATCAAGCGGGTAGAGGAAAGGGTCTATTACACTAACATAGTCCCAGAGAATCGAGCGCGGATCGAAAACAGGACCACGGGATTGTGCATCAGTTTTCTGTGGATTGGCATTTTTTTCAGTCGAGAGCGGCACTTGAAATCCGCAGTCGCAATTTTCACACGCAGTAAGGTACTTAATGGGACTAACGTCCTTCGGCACAATGCCTGTTCAACCCATGCAGGTCAGACTGGAAAGCATATATCCAATCAATTTGTTAGCCAGAAACCTCACCTTCGTAAAAATAAGCCCTCGAGGACGGTTTCTCCATTCGGCGCTCGCCATGACCCGCGTCTATGATATGAGCCACGTGCCAAGCTCAGCCTGGGTACCACCGGCGCGAAAGTTTGGCTGATGTATACTCACAGAACAAAAATCTATAGTCTCCTTTTTGAGAACCGTTGCAGAGCCACCTCAAGCCTTTTTCCTGCAAAATATGTATAGGGTCAGCATAGAGACTAGTGCAACTAGCCGCACTCACTATGTTCGCCTTCGAAGGCTCCAGGCTGGAGTCGCGGCCATCGTAGGCAGGGTAATCAGCCAATACACATATCTCTTTCTTGTCATAGTGAAACGTGTTCTCTAATTAAAGCGTCAGAGATGTAATCGGATAAAACACGTTATGAGAAATCACCCAACAGATCCGTCATTTTGTATGCGTCAGAGTACGTGCCTCCGAGTGGCTTGGGAGCTGAGTGTAGTGGATAGGCAATAGCGATCTTTGAAAATAATTTAGTGAGCTTTGGAAACTCCAGCCCTTGGAAATTCGGGCAGTTCAGCACATACTACTAAGGCTCTGCGCTTTGGGTTAGTATCATCAGTTGTATGGATGTTGCCACCCCAATCTCGGGCCACAAATCTTTTCTGGAAATCAATGGTAAAATCCTGCGTTGGTGGAGCACGGGTATCACCCCCGGCATTGGTTCCGAGCTGCTCGTAAGACGGCTTATCGGGCGCCTTGACAGTGTTTAGGTCGGCGTGGCCACGAGATACGGAAGGATCTGCAAGCAATCGTTAGGACAGGCATGCTCGATCATGTAAGTTGACTCGGCGAGATTACTCAGGCTCATGATAAAAGCTAGTTTAAATATCGGTAATGTAAGTGGATGATGGGAGTACTGATGTACCAGTTAGCATGCCGCTCATACGTTTTAAGAACGACTGTCTAGCGCCGACCTGTCAGTGGTTGACAGTTGGGGAGCACCCCAAACGCTCAAGACGCCCCCTTTATCTTAGCGATGTACAAAAACGACCGCACAGCCGTCAGGCCATGCGTACCAATACTACGGTATGCATTTCTATAGGCCGCTGTGGAGCTTTTGCACCAGCAGGATCATGTCGGATATCGGCAGGAAACTCATCAATGATCGGATGCAAGAGGCATCCGCAATATAGACGGCATGACTTGATGCCTTTTCTTGAAAATGAGAAACATAGAGCAAGTCAATATGACCTTATGTCGTTGGGTTCCTGGCTTCCGGTCGGTTTCAAGCTATATGCGGACTTTCTTATTTTCCCAGCATAGTTAAACAGCGTATAGGTACCACGGCATACCTGATCACACCTCTAAGCCTATATCATAGGATGAGCTTAATCAGTTCTGTGGCGAGGTATGTGTCGTCCCCATTTAGGGGGTCGCTCCCGTCTATCCACCAACAATATCTCGACCTAAGCAATTCTCCTTCGCTACGTTATTGTCTCACCCTCAATTCTTGGTATATCAAGAGGCCTGTTTTGCATTCGTACATGTCATACTCGCTTACAGTAACACGACCATGAATGTATTGTTTGCGTATTTTCCGTCCTTCGTGTTGTTGAAATGGGAATCATTTTCAGATATCCATGCTTGCCTTTAGTTTGTGTATAGATTTAGTCGCCGCGTTAGTCTGTGGAGCAGAGCGTGCAAGAAACTGCAAGTCTGCGGCATGAATATCAATCATTTATTTGATTATGCAAAACCAATAAAGCTTCTGAGAGGACTATGAGCTCCGGAAGTGCTCGCCGGTCAGCTAAGATGACCGGGAGTGCAGGAGCATGACTTCCGGTCAGGGAATATATATCTTCGCTTCAGAGCGATCTATCGGTAGGTGACGTGATAAGTCAACATAGTTCGGAACAGAGCGTAAGACGCGAAGATATGGTCACCATCAATCTGTACAGCCCACGGAATGGCAGAAGCTATGGCGGATCGTAGGCTGGGAATACGACGGGAGATGTCAGCCCCCCCCGAAAAAAGAGCGGGAGAGAGACGAGTTAACCTAACCGAAGATTCATATTGAATAGCGAATATATGAGGCCAAAGCATTTGCAGAGTTGGGCGTTGTCCTACCAACGGTGGCGCATTTGAAATAACGGCACTCGCATCATTGGTTGGTGTTTGATGATCATCCGGTTCCTGGAGCACTCAAGAATTCCTTCATAAACCCTGTTTGCGTCGCACTGAACTGCTCATCCCCCCTGACTCTAAAACTTGTTCATACCACCGTCTGTTTTCTAGAATGGATCAAAGCATAGCTGGTGAAGTAATTTGAGGATACGGAACGATTGCCTGCTGATAATTGTTCAAAGCTCAAGTCACTTCTCGAGGTAGCCCGCCACAAAACGCTGTGCAGTTGGAGCATGTGCCAAGCTATTTGCCACCTCATTATGCTTCACAAAATCTAGATACGATGCCCGACGAGCACCTGGAGTTCATGGTCCAGTTTATGGATGGGAAATGGGATCCTGATATCCGCGGTGCTCCCGGGGATCAGCCATCTCCAAGGAGTCGTGCGCTAGTGGTATGTGAAATCTTGCCGACCCTCTTCATGAGCTGACACAATGCACCACGGGAACCTCATAGATAGCTGTCTCCTATGGCATCAATTGTCCGCCTATGCCCCTTCTCGGAACATACACCAGCGCATACCATATTGTTCGGCTGCTGAGTAGAACATTTTTTCATGCTCATGTGTGTGAGCTGACTTCTTGATCAGCTGAAAAGTTCGGATACTTGGACCAAGACATCTGTGTGCTAGCGGACGTGAAAACTCAAGGTTACAAAAACCCAGCGCGGAATCCGTCTCTGAACAACATAGTGACAGACTTTTGTCTGTAATATCGAAGACCACATGCTCACTTTATTCTGTAGAAACAAGGTCTGAAATGGCTGTGCGAAGGCTCCAAAGCAGGTGATCGCAGGTTCTTGTTCTGTGAGTGCATCGACCGTGCACTAGAAACCGCATTTCCCAAACTGTGTTTGGTTGTATTTGCAGTCGCAGGGCACGGAATCCGCCGAACTGAAAAGAACGAGGAGATTGAGATTATATACGAAGGTAAGCCTCTTGACGATTGGCTGGCCGAAGTCGCATGCTAGTAAACCCGCATTTAACTCCCGCCTTTAAAAAGGTATAATGCCGGACGATATCAACTTCATGCAGTATAGTAGATGCGAGAACTGCACCTGTGGGGTAGATGAATTGAATTATGAACACGCGACCTCAACACGCGTCATCGCGGATCCGGAAACAGTTATTTGGGATCATGTTCGTGCATTGTCGACGTCTCCCCTTTATCAGCTAATCGATTATTCTTCCGATTAGACAATAAGCAATATAATTACTCGCTATCTTGCTGACGGTGCTGATCTCACGGTGCGCTGCGTTTCATTGTTCATATCATCATTGCCTGTGATTTAACGCGGGCGTTTCAGGCCCTATTTGAGGCAAGTAAATTCGATCTAACCTGGTTTTGCGATATATTCTTACAAATCTTATACTCATGTAGTGCGATAACGGCGGGGGTCCCCTATTCAGTGAGCGAACCAAACGTCCTGCTATGAACCTTTGTCCTATAACAAGTATTATGAGATACAACGACATACCCCGAGCATCTGAAAGTCGAGCCAGGCATCAGGGGTCCTTTTGATCTCCCCACTGCAAACTCAGCATTCGGGAAAACCGCGAGCCTGCTTCCCGGAGTGCTGCAGAACCGAGCTTGGAACCAAGACTCAACATCTATACTTTTGGGAGGAAATTTTCTATGTCAGTCACCCAATCTCTACCTGAACTATGTCTCATCCTATCGTATCTGCTAGGTCTTCCTCTTCAAATCGACCTAGACTCTCGCTTAACGACTACGACTTCCATGCTTCGATCAAGCTCGGATGAGAGCACCTTCGCTCCTGATGTGGACGACGTCAAGGGCGCTGCTTTAAAAATAATTACAGAAATACGCCCTCTGGCCTGCGAACCTTGCGTTTGGCCCACACACTCCGTCCGAGAATTTGGACCGAACTCTCGCGTGGTAAGCAGCATCGATTTGTATAGCCCGCTTTTTTTGACGGTTACCACCACGGACGTAGTTTTGCTGGGTGGCCTGTGGGCGTGGAGAAGATGCGATTGAAGACGGCTACCTGGGGGGACGTTTCACCAAGGCAAGTCTTGAGCTTGTGTTTAGCGACTTCATGCGTTCTTGCTAACCATTATAGTAGACTTTTGTTGATTACTTGAGTAGAAAGACGACGACTACGTACAAAGATCTCAATGCGCATCTCCAGTACGTTATATAACTATCTTCTTCAGGTTGTCTAAATCTGTGTTACTAGCAAAACGTTCAGTCAATGGGGCTATGAAACCGCATTTAACACAATTGCGTTTCAGAATCCACAGGTAAGATATTTCGTCGGTCATAAACCTTCACCTCTAAAGAAGTTTCAGTTATTTGCCTCTACAAATACTATCACTCGTGGAAGGAACAAGCTAGACGATGTTGTTTCATTGTGAACATGCGTGTTACGCTAGTATAGTGTCGAATTCTCAGTTCATTAGTAGTTTGAGCTACAAAGTTCTCTGTGATTGTAACGTACTAAATCAGATGTGATATTCAAGTGTGCTATGGTAGAATGAGACATCGGAATGTGTCGCCACACAAACTGAAATACCACGCAAATGATTCAGAAGTCAACTACGTCCTCGTATTTTCTGACTCGGCTGCCTTCGTTGCCCGTGTTCTGACAGCATATTACATTATTCAGATGCTGTATCGGAGGGATAAGTAGCTTACTTGGAAGCTCCGATATGTGTTCACCCGATTAGCAGTTGGCTTCACAAACGTTCCACTACGGTTTTGGTTTCAAATTATTCAGTTAGCCGTCTACGTCTCAAGCCAGCACTCACTTGATCTTCCTATTGGGTATTCTATTTGTCAAGTTTTACGGGGTTACGCCTCTTAGATACTTATTATAAGCAAAGCAACTGGTTCAATTTGCTCATGTAAAAGCAGAGATAGACGGCCATCCTATGACACAGGTTTGGTCGGTCGGAGCTTCGTGTGCCAGCGCCGATATCATATATGGCAGTGATGGGACAAAGCCCTTGGTGAACCTGTGGTGTCATTGACAGGCTAATTTCCCATATAATCTTCTACGCAGGACAAATGTCCGCTCGACGACCGCGTGGAACATCCACTCCACACAGGACAGAATAAAGTTACCAGTGTGTTGGAGACATTTTTATCACATAGAGATGGGAAGGGATGGAACAACACCACTGACCATCCCATAGCCACATCTGTTTTTTTTTGTCTTTTCTTTATCGTTTCGTTCACTTCCCATGTCGCGGTTGGCCTCGGCTCTCTAGAGCTTGCAACCGACTTGATGAAACCAGCCGTTTAAGCGCTGACAAAAACATCTCGAACTTCCGGCACTGTGTAGAATTAGATACCAATTTTTCGTTCTTTGATTCCGATGTGCCTAATCTTGGCGAACAAAGGGCGATCCTCAGTGTTAGATAAAATCATGCCTCATATATTACTTATGACCGCGGGATAGAACACTAGTAGATCACGCATAACTTTTCGACATTAACACCGACCAGAGCCTTGTTCTATCATTGGTGAGTAGTGAAATATGATAGGAGAGGACCAACTAGTGTCGACCTGATGCTAGGAGGTGGCGGTGCAATTATGCTCTGGTCGGCGCTCGATCCAATCATACACGATGATGATCACGTCACATGACTGGGATCAGATCGAGAAGACTTGTTGTGGTGGGTCTAGAACTCAGATCTAGGGCCACTGTGGAGTGGCGTCGAGCGCCCTGGCGCCTGTCTTTTCGGGGAAACCAGAGGATGAACAACAGCTATATGCAAGTGCTAGTAGCTACGCCCAGCGGCAATTTTAAATGCATTAGTTAACTCGCTGATAAAGACAAGAATGAACCAACTCTGTCACCGATTTTTATCTCGGTAACCAACCAATCGCTGTTCAGGGGCGATTAACCTTTTTTACATTGCACATATATTTATCGACCGTGGGTCTCCCTTTTTTGGACACCTATGATGCTCCGGGGCTAATGATGCGTCTGATGACATCTTGCACACGCGTCACTGTCTCCATCGCCGAAGCTGTATGCCATGTGTACGAAGTGGTAAAGAACCCTCTAATCAGCTGTTTTGTGAGCCAACACCCTTCTGGACCCAATCGTCAACATGAAGTTTGACTCTAAATCATTGTTCGCAAATGTCCAGGACGATCTGCAGGCTGCGGCCCTTGAGCTCGTAGGGACGGTGAGCGCTTTACTTTTACCGATGCCACGAAACTGAGCATATACTCTAGACATTCTGGCTATTACTAGCGCTGGGAGGCGTGCAGTCCGCTGCCTGGACGAATCGCTCGAATATACATCAGCCGTTTTCTATTCTTCAGTTAATATACTCGTCAGTCTCCATGGGACTCTCTCTCCTCGTGTCCGTATGGCTATTCTTTCGGTATGTCTTCTGCTTCGGGGACGTTCCAGTCGAGCTAACTTAGTTGATAATAGCGTGACTGGTGGATTGTTCAACCCGAACGTCACCACTGCTCTGCTGCTTACTGGTTCTATTGGACCTCTACGTTGGGCACTATATTGCCTGGCACAGATGATCGGAGGCATCGCTGCTTCAGCGTTACTTCTCGGCTTGGTTCCAGGGCCACTTGTTATAGCGTGAGTTGCGTGTGTTTCAAACGTGTGTTCTGTGGCTAACGCACTCAAAGCCCTTCCCCCGGTCATGGCGTAAACTCGGCTCAGGCAGTCTTCATTGAAGCGTTTCTTACTGCAGCAGTACGTCTCACGCTCTCCCAAGTCTCCATAGTTTCTCTATAACACTATAAATCGTTTGTAGCTGGTGTTTGCAGTTTTGATGCTAGCCGTGACAAGGCAGAGGACTAAACCGTTGGCTCCTGTGAGGATTAACAAGCGTATACGCAGTTATTAGTTTTGCTAACGAAACCGCTCATGGTTATGAAGATTGGTATCGGTCTCACGTTGTTCGCCGGCCAACTATGGGGTACTATCTACACCGGCGCTGCCATGAACACAGCCCGAGCGTTTGGACCATCTGTCGTGACCGGGTTTCATCCTCAGCATTGGGTGGTGAGTTGACATACTCTTGTATGATTAACAACGAGCTGATGGCTTGGTAGTACTGGGTGGGTCCATTTGCTGGATGTTTAATAGCGACTGGATTCTTTCATTTCCTCAAACACATCGAATACTGGCAACTTAATCCCGAACAAGACTCCCAGGACCCGGAAAAGTCACCTTCTGACCCTCTGGACTTTTGATGACTTGATTGCGCGATGCTTGGAATGGGGAGACGGTTATGTAGCGGGAGGTTTTGTTGATGGTTTGTCTCCTTTTATACCAAGTTTGTGGGTTTGGGAATAGGTGCGATTACGCTGTGAGATTTTGATACTTCCTACTGGATATGTACATTTACTTTGCTATCACTTATGTTTATGAAATACACGAAGAGCTTTTGGAGGAGCATGAGATATAAAACGGATCCCTCTTTCGAGATGCTCCTCGCCTTGTCTTGAAGTTTTGAATGAGGGTTAGTTGATCAATGTGCTTAAGACGGATTACCTATCACGTGCGCGATATGAATAGTTCTTCTAAAGTGAGGTGGTATGTGATTCTGAGAAACATCACAGTGAACCCCTCTGATATTCTTCGGCTAGATGATTAAAGCGCTGCGACGTAATACATAATCTCGTCGACCTCGAGAAACAGTCCAGGTTCTCCTTGACTTAGCATAAAAACATACAGCCTCTAATCGCCATGAAGATTACAGTGCTGGACCGCAGTCAAATCACGCATACATTCACATACCAATCAAGTCATCAAGCTCATTCTCCCATTTATTGCCACCACTGATCACACTAGCCGAGGCACACTACCAGAAATTGATTAGTATCAATTATAAGAAAGTTGGCGAAACAAATTACCTACGGATGCTGGTATTCAACCTTGTTAGTCCCTATTTGATAGTTCGTCTCATCAAAAGATTTGCTAACCGGATAAAAATGAGTCGACATATTACATTAGAGCCCAGGTTCAGCCGTCAACAATGTCAGTAAAGATAGACTATTTACCTTCGTATGGGAGCTCGGTTTCTCCAAGCTTCTCCGTTCGACGGGTTCCACGCCTCAAGGCCTCCAGTCATCGCAAAATCGGCCTCTGAACTATGATAGTACTGGCACATACAGGTTTCTCTAAGCGGACAGAATTGGGTGAGAGATGGAAATTGGTTGGGAGGTAGTCTAAGGGCCACCAGATATGAAATGGCGTCAGCAAATCATGTCCTCACGCACAAACAGTGATTGGCTCGTGGGCGCAAGATAGATTTATTAGCGCATTCTGGATGTTCTTCAGGCACTCACGAGCCCCCACGAGTGCTCGTTACTTCGTATGCGCATGTATCGATCGCCACGCGAGCTTACGGCAGCTTGTGACAGCAAGCTATCGGGGGGCCTGACTCCCGGTGCTTGCCGCGCTACAAGCGCTCGGGAACGCTTCCGAGCTCTGGTGGATTTTGTGTTGATGACTGGGTCACGTGTCGCTTTCCAAACGGCTCCATAAGTTGAAAAATCTAAAAGCACTCAAATTTATTTCGAGCTCTTGAACAGGATCCCGATTTATTACTTCATTTTGAGGCGCTGGTAGGAGATCGATCTTAAACTCGTCTATCCCCATCTTGTGTTTTGGTGTCTCGGGTACTAAGAACTTCTCAGCTCGATCCTCGTGCGCGTTTCATGATATTTACATATCCTGTTGCCGCATATACTACAGGCTACACTCTAGTACCAGAGAAAAGAGCCTGCCCTATATACACCACTATTGAAATAATCTACCATCTCCGGCGCAGCTGCTAATCTCAACTTTTAGCTTTCAGACCGCCACAGTGCACTTGATGAGTGTCTGAAGTGGTTAAACCCCAGTGACTGATAGCGGTCAATGAAATATTATGTTTTTAACGCAAGAGTGTTAGGCGTGAAAACCAGGTGCATGAACCAAGCACTTACGCTTGTTGACAGACGGAGCCACAATACGCCACCATGTTACATCCCCCGCAAGTGTACCGTAGCTTGAGCACTGGTTCACGGGTGATGCCGAGGCAGCATCGAGGATGCGCACAGTACACCCAATTCCGTGTTGGTATTACCGTATTCTCGTATAAAGACCAAGTCTTGTACATGGCCTTTACTTTTTGAGCAAAGCCCACAGAGGAACTGATCTTTGTTGAGTTGGAGAGGACCCAGATCAGAAGCTGATGCTTGACCTTTGTCCATTCGGTAACGGAATCGTCAAGACACTCTGGGGCAACTGTCTCTGAAATGTCATACACCCTCCAGAATCTAGTGATTCCATCCATGAGTGAGTCTATGGTCCAATCTTCCGCTTGGTCCTCACAGACTATATTTGTTTTAGCATATTGAGAAATATTGTGGCAAACACTGAAATGAGGAGCTCACCTTCACTTGTAATTAGTAGTACAACTCTCCCCACGAGGCCAATAACATCTGCCCTTGCAAGGGTTTGAGCCATCTCCAGTCGTGACTCTTTTGATGAAAGCTCCTGAGTAACTAGTCTTGGGTAGTAGCTTGAGTATGCTATCCAACTTCTTCCACCAGTTGATTGTGACTTACCTGACAAGATTGAGAACAATGAACATAAACCAACGGAGTTTCGGATAATTCGATAACTCCGAAGCTTTTCGCTCGAGGGTAAGCCACAAAAGTTGAAAGGAAGTATAGAGAATCGATATATGCTCTTGATTTGTAGCCGAGGGGTTGTACTCCGCCACATTGTGCACAAAAACAGCCATGTTGCTCAGAAAATCGATAGGAATACAATTGATGCGAGAACTGTTTTTCTGCCACTCTAGGACTAAGGCACAGTATGCTCGGCATAGCGTGCGAGTATCCTCTGCGCTGTAGAAAAGGCTATTATCAGGATTCAGGCCTAGCTGCCTATCGACCGCGGCCATGCAAACAGGTAGAAGGATTCCTTGTTCATTGCATGGCCCCACCAGATATATCCGATAGCCAAGTTCTTGCAGTCGAATGAGAGTCATAGCCTCGATGTCACTGTCCAACACAATGTTCAGTCATGAAACGATCCAACTTCAGTGATCTGTTCCATTAACTCACGCTGCTGGCCTAGGATCTGCTAAAAAGATCTGTGAGATGGTGAGGATAAGTAACGGGTATCCCGGAAGTAGGCCACGCATATACAGCGTAAGGAGGGAGCCTCTATCGTCCCAAAGAACCTGGACCAGAAAGCCGGCGGTTTCAGCAGCACCGTGGATGGTCCCTACAAATCCTTGGCCAGAGAGTATTGCGCAAAACTCAGCCAACGCTTTCTTGTCTGCAGCTGCTTTAGCAGCCATATCAAGCGCTCTATCCGCAATCGTGGCCGACATATCACCCCATCTCCGGCCTGGCTCAAAGTAGATAGCAATGTCGTCGAATCTTTTGGTCTCTTTCAGAATAACAGTGCAGGTGTAGTGGAGCATATGCCGGATGCATAGGAAACCGTAATAGCTTGCAGTCACCCGAACATGCTAAGTAAGACAAAGTAGAGGCTGGATGAATTATTCAAGATAGTAGGGCAGCTCCCAAACTTACCTCGCTGGGTAAGTTTAATGCTGCAAGGTAGCACTTGACGTTCTGCAACAGCATCTCAAACCCAAGGGAAACGCCGAGGATCTGGTCGTGAAAAACAGCAAGAAGCAAATGTTGCAGGATGTGGCTTGGCGAAAGAACGTGATAAGGCTCGTATATAGACGAGATGTCTGTACTTAGGACATCAGAGAGCTCGGGGTTGAACGTGAAGATTAGGGGATTGATTTCTACCCCCCAGATAGCATCGTTGCGATGGCGAAGGCCGACTTGGTTAGAAGCGGGGAGATCGAGACTCATGTTGGAAAACCGGACAAGCGTGAGGGTAGCTTGACTTGTGAGCAAATGATTACGGAGGTGAGATGCAGAATCGATTGCGTGGCTATCTATGTGTCACTGATGACTCAGCAAAATGTGTAAGCATTAGCAAAATGTAATTTGAGGGTTTTACTTGGAGGCTATGAAGATCATGATAGAACTGTTGCACGAGGCTGTGGGTGCGACCGCACGAATACTTCGATCACGGGACGATGACGGCCAGGGGAAGAAACCCCCCCAGAACCAGATGCATACACATCACTGTCACCTTGCTTCTGCAAGGTCACTCCCCCCACCTGAATTGAGTAACGCTCAAACGTGCAGCACGTGATTCTGGCGCTTACCCATGAGGCTTTCATCTTGTTCTCTTCAGTCTTCTTGGACGGGGGGAGATCCCAGGTTCTGAGTCCACTCTATGATGCGACCCGAATAGGGTTGTATAGTATAATATCCCTTGTTCAAAGATATACACATACATATAGGTGCATACAAATGGACCAGCTATTCCGAGCGTGATTGTTATTTCGTCAAAACACATCTTCGTCTTTTTTCTTTTCAACATGAGCCCACCTTGATTATGAGTTTCTGCGCGCGGGCACCATAGAGGGCGCCCATGGCGCCCTCTGTGGTGCCCACGTGTCAGGCCTTTTTCTCATGGGGTATTATAACTCGCAGTTTGAGAGAATCTTTAGACCCTTTGATATAAGACTTGTGCTATATTGAACACCTTTACTCAGAAGCAAGGTCAGGGGCCCAGACTTGGGCCGCTTCAAGTATATACAGCAGTCTCGCTTCAGGAAGGTTTTTGCTAGTGATTATCAGAGCACAACTAATGCCTTTAAACCGCGAGCTTTTTGGCAATATCAAGCATCCTTACCTAGGTTTACTACCTCGTATGTCACCTCCCATGCTACTACCCGTACGGATACACGTACTACCACGTATAGTCCTACTAATACCACTACAAATACTTAATAGGTATACATTTATGGTTAGAATATGTTATATAGAAGCTAATGATCGCTTATCGCTACGGGCGCAGCTGCTGGGCTACATTGTATGGGGTCGATTGGAGATCGCTACTGAATTTTCTATGTATCTACATTGTTTTGTATACAGGCAGAGCGGGGAAAGGTAAGGAATAAGCCAGGTCGAACGGGTTGTATGCGCTGGAATATCGGGTGCGTGTGATCTCGTTCAACATGTTATGGTCACATATGTAGCCTTACTTTTGTATAGTCACCCCTCGCCGCAGTTGACACGGTCCAATGTGCAGCATGTTCAAGTAGCAAAACCCAAGCCTATATTCTGCGGATCGATTGAAAAGAGCATGGATGTGTCGACAACGTATAGGCGTGAAATTGAGATCCTCAGAGTCTCCGCCAGATGAGGAAAGAGTTTGAATGAAGTCGATGCAGAGATTTGTCCAGGTTAAATTAATTTATCATTCGAGTCTAGTCCCAAACTATATATCCTTTATTCTCTGCTGCCTCTGCTGCACCTATGATATCTTCAAATCCAACTAAGCAGCTTTTTAGAACCCTAAATACGTTCATTTCATCCCTTCCTCTCGCATCTTTCTACACCCTCAGATTTCAACAATATCCTCCAGTATCTTCTTGCTGAAATGGTTAACAGTGGCTGCGTTTGTCGAGGCGTATAGCTGAATACGCATGAGAAGTCATGCAATCATAACTTGCAAAAGACTTACTTGTGGGGTTTGATATGCAGCCATATTCAACGCCGTTTGATAGCTCCTTCGGCCAAAAACAGCGCTAGGTAACAAAGCCTCAACAATGGTGAAAGTACCAATTAGATAACCTACCAGAGGCCTTCGCTCAGATCATTGTATGTAGGTCTTGGCTCGGCTCTCAAACGATCAATAAACGCCTGGCATACTTGTTCATTACGAAACACAAAAACAACTGAACACGAGTGCGATACTTGCCTTTGTAAAATGTCCCCCCAAGTAGCCGTCTTCTACTGCATCCTGTCCTCTCCCACAAGCTACCCAGCAGAGCTTTAGGCAGAATCGTCAGCGCTGAATTCCGAAAATTCCATACGCCAAAGGCACTCACCACATTGGAGTGTGGTCCAAACTCTCGGACAGCGAGTTGAGGCTTGTTATCAGGTTTGCATGCGAGCTCGGGCACCCACCAGTTTGGCTTTAAGCCAGTGTCATTGGGTTGATTTACCTCAAGCTCGAAGGTCTTTTCTTCGGATCCAGACTGCAGCAAAGCAGTGGTTGGATATAAAACTCGAGAATCTGGGTCCATATGTAGAGGAAGACCTAACGAAAACGAAGTGAGTCTTGACTTTAGATAAAGAAAGGTCGACTGACAAAGAAAGTTTCCGCCTAGAAGGGTCGATTTTAGTTCTTGATACGGAACTTTTTCTAGTGTAGCTTCCGGGAGAGGGCTCGCGGTGGCTGTTGAACGGCTGATAGGGCCTCTCATATCTGGATTAACCTTTAGATTTTCGGGATAGGAAGCTGTGTCTAATACTCGATGTTAGTGACAAACCTTGATTGTAGCAGATATGATGTGCTTACTGAGTAGGGGCCCTGCACCATTATCGCACTGCGTGGATATCGCATTTATGAATATCGTGGTTCTGTCATGTTATGACTTGGCTTACCTCAAAGAAAGCCTGAAATGTCCAAGTTCAACGGGTACAACGGCAGCGGGTCTAATAGAAACAGCTCACCGAGAGGTTCGCACCATCGGCAAGATGGCGAGATAGTATATTATTTATTGCCTAGTCGAAAGAAGAATAAGAATACGAAATAAGATGCTAAAAATATACGAACATGACCCAAACCACTGAGTTTGGGTGGACAATAATGCGGTCCGAATTTGATAGCTCAAAGTTCATCTCATCGACCCCGCAGGTACAATCCTCACATCTCGTGTATTTGACGAAGACGACATCGGCTGGGATTATACCTGCCTCAACGGCACATTTAGCATCGGGAGTTATTCGACTATGATTCAAACGATTACCTTCGTAAGTGAACTCAGTCGTTTCATGTTTCTCGGTTCGGCGAACTCCGCGTCCCGAGACTACAGGTGAAACCATTCATTTAATAATAGAAAGGTATGGCTTGGCGTAATTTGTGAACTTACAGAACAAAGACCGGTAATCGCCTTTCTGCGAGCCTTTACAGAGCCACTCCAAACCTTGCTTCTACGAAATATAAATGAGTGTTCTAATATCAAAGGTTCAGCAAGAGGTCTCTTACAATGTTTTCTTGAGATGGCTATCGAGCTGGGTTCATATCGTAATTTCGAATTGACACATCGGCCAGGACACATATATCTTCTTCCAAATAACCAATTACGTCGACTTTTGGATGGTTAGCTAATAGTTATGTGTATCGGGAAGTTATTTACTTAGCAGATTGATAAATCTGTCACTGTGGGAAGTCACGGCGTTAACCTAACTCCCGTCGGGATTTCGGACTTTCAGGACGTCCTGTCAGGCGTTCAGACATGTCCACGTGTCCGTGACGGACATATATGAGCATCTTGGCCCAGATCCTAGCCGACCCTGTGTTTTCTTTGAGAACGGCTCGTCCCGTCCGGACGTCTAAATGCGCCACATTCCACGTGCGTCCCGCCGGGACGTCTAATCGCGCCACGCTCCACGTGCGTCCCGCTAGGTCTCCGGACTTGGTTTTACGCCTCACGTATTCGTCCCAATGTATTTACGGGTTCTCAATGCATAAAAATTATCAAAATAATATTCACAAGCTCAGAGACATAAGAGAATACGAAACAAAATCAATCAAAATCTTCGCCATCGTCGTTACGAAAGTGCGTTCGCGCGCCGTCCCTGCTTCGATCAATAATAGCCCATTCACGTTCGTCGACTTGTATCCTTCCAATGACCGCGGTTATTGCTAAGACGGGGATGATTTCAGCGCTCGACATATTACGATACGTGACCCGGGGATTCTCAGCGAGTGCCGCGTCAAGATGGTTTGTCTTGCAGTCTTGAACGCGCGCCAGGAGGTAAGGTATACGATCACCAGTTCTAAAAGGCACGATTAGAGATCGAATATGTTTAGGATAAGTAACTTACCGTAAATTCACAATAAACTCGACGAAATATACATCCAGTAGTTGTGCATAATACGTCGCTCGGATCGGTTGATCAGGCATTCTCGGAAACCTGTAGTTGGCATCTGGCAAGAGCTCATACTGCCAAATAAGAATGTATATAAGTTGGGGTAGGGGATGAAAGACCATATAGTAAACACACCCTTACGAATGAGTTATCGCGAGAGTTCGCAGCGGTGTCGACTGCACTGGCCGTACGGATTCGGTCCCCATCGTCGGCGAGACGAATGCGACCATATCGAACAATACTGTTTGTGACAACTCGAGCGCGGAGTCTTGCTTCTAAATTCGGCCCTTCTAGCGGGTATACTGTACCAAAATATTTCGTCAGTTGGTTGATCAGCTGCAGATCAATAACGGGGGAATAATTGAATGGTCGGCCTAATATAACCTCGCGAACTGAGAACATATAACGTTAGCGACTGATTCGTCTTGTTATATTGGGACCTACATTGCGGGAGTATCATCTCATACGTCGACACTCGCTCGCCGTTCTGGAACCTCCACTTGACTGTTGGCCGTGCGACCGTAGGTAATTCGTACATGTGCGATACAGCCTGCATTTGCGCCCGTCGCGAGACGTGGTTGTCGAGGTGTACGTATGGGGTAGTGCGATTTTTCACGGCCGGCAGCAGATTCCCACATAGTCGTTCCATGACAAACGACCACGAGTTGCAAAGAGGGCCGCTTTTTCGAATGTAAAATGCCAAGTGGAGTAGCGCGTGGATAGTGAGGGGGCAGGCAGGGAGGCGTTCATAGTCGTACTGATAATATAATCTTATGTTATTAAGAAGACTTGTTAGTAGGTTTCAGTGACACGCCAATATGATGAGTACTCACTCCTCGTATTCCTCGACCCATCTAACCACCATGTCATCGAGTCTAACAATCTGGTCCTCGCGTATCTCCAATTGTACGCATAGAAGTACAATCTCACGCATAAGAAGGTAATGTCTGTGTACGTGTGTTATCAATGAACTGGTCCGTAGGTAGTTGAACGGGACTTACTCGTAATAAGGCCTCGGGAGCCGACCTTTCAGGACAATCGGCGCGATATATTGAATCCAGAACGCAGAGGCCTCGGCTTTGTAGAGGCTTTGATCTTCTGCGATATCGGGTAACGTGCCAACAAATTCCGAGGGTATCGTACGCAACGCCTGGTGAGTTAGTTTGCCAACAGTTTTCCATGCACCCTTGCCGATCTCGTAGTTCCCTGTACCCTTGTCAAGTAGCTTGAACTCACCAGTCCAGTGTAGTATCATGTTAGGAACCAGATTTTCGAACAAGAGATGCATGATATCGTAGGGAGCAAAAGTCGCAAGATCGAACGACCTGAGGCGCGAGAAGACAGGTCGCCCGCTGATACCATAATCCATCCCAATCTTGGCTCGGACGCCTGGGCGCGCTGCCTCCCATTCATCATAGTGAGCCAAGAATAGCGCGTGGGAACGCTTAAGCAAGGAGCGAGTCGGGAACAACTCTGCCGCTTCCGGTTTGGTTAGCGGGAGATAGTACGTGGTTTTTTTCTTGCGTCCTGCTCCAGATACATACGCTGTACCCTTCATGTAACACGTCCGACACGGGAACTTCCCGTTGTGTCCCTTAACCCCAAGTAACTTCGTAACGGCCGGTATGTCTCCAAATAGCATGATTAAAAATGCGCGTAATACAAAATTTACCGGCCCGCCACCAGGATTGTCCGCAGGCGGCACCTTGGTTGCCTGAATCCCACGCTCGAGCAGGAGGAGTTCGTCGATAAGAGGAATGAGAAACGAATGCATGTCCTTAAATTGCGTGGGACCGGGGATCACGCCTACACAGATGACGTTTTCAAGCCGAGTTCGATATCTAGGATGGATATTATAGTTGATAAGCATAATGGGCCATGCCGTAGAAAGACCGCGCCTACGACGTTTGAACAGAGTAAAACCATCGGTCGATAAGCCAAGCGCAAGATCCTCCGGATTGCCAAAGATCCGATAATCACCATTGGGGTCGAGCCGTGTTTCCCTAAGTTTACGGTAGTTCTCGCCATCGAAGACATCCCTAACCACGCCAGGCTCGCGAGTTGCATCAGATTGGGCCCGGTACCCAAGTTTGTTAACCATGTCGGGGCTTTGGTAGAGGGCTCTGAGCTGAGGAATGAGGGGGGTGTAGTGATAGGAGCGACGCGAGCGGCCCTTGGCATTGTATTGATGCGCCTTACAGAAAGAGCAGGTCGCCAAGTCCTTGTACTTGCCCAGGTAGCAAATACACGAATTGATGCAACAATCGTAAGCGCGCGTCTCGAGCCCAGATAGTATGCGGAGGCGTCGCCAGGCGACAAACTCGCTTGGGATGCTAAGCGGCTCGCAAACGCCATAACGGAGCTCGTTCCAAGTCTGGCGCGAGAAATGCGTGCGCAGACGGGTGGCCAAGAAACCAAGTATATTCCTGTCTTTCTGTGTTAGGAATTCGTTTTCTAGGTTAAATAATGAATAAGTTGTAAGGCGATGTGAACAAAATCACTTACCAAGCCCCTCAAGTTCTTCGTCGGCAAGGTCCCCTAGCTCCCTGCGTAAACGCTCCCGTAGGTCCTGGTCCATCAGCCTAGGCTCGTCGTTTGGGTCGAGTGCATTTGGGTCAAGCTCGGCTGGTGGCTCGATATAGGGAGGATCTTGGTCAGGGTCATTGGCTTCAAAATCGTCGTCGAAGTGGAATTCGTCATCGTCATCGTTATCGTCATCATCGTTGTCGTCGTCGTTATTGTCGTGCTCGTTGTTGTCGTTGCCTCTGTTGCCGCCGTTGTTATCGTCGTCCTCGGGCCAGTCCTCAATTGTGACTGGAGGGTTTCGCCGCATTTCGTGGATAGGAGCAGGATGGATCGGTGCGGGCTCTGTATTAAGTGTAAGTAAAGTAATTGAATACATTTTGGTTAGTTCAGAGTACTTACCAAGCGGGGGAATGGCATTGTTGAGATTCAAGTTCTGCTCGGCTGGGAATACGGGTTCGTCTGAGGTAGAGGGCAGTTAGCGCAGGATCGTAGTTAACGTGCTCATGGGTACATACCATCCGGGTCATCTGGGTCCTCCTCGTTGAGATTAAAGCTCCTCTCGGATAACAACGCAAGGTCATCTGTAAGTAAAGGGGAGATGGTGAGCGCAAGTTCATCATCGGACACTCAAATGATATACGTACCATCCATATTGTCTGGAGCTATCCCAGCACCATCGAGGATGCCAGGAGCATCGCCTTCGTCGTGACCGTCAGCAGGACCTCCTTCACCGTGCTGGTTATCTTGGTCGTTCTGGGCTGCCAGGTAAGCATTGATTTCCGCCATGTAATCCGCCCGGTGTTTGGTCCGTGTCCGAGCAGATCGCATTAAGCCACAGCAGAAACATTCGGCGTAGTTACCATTGTCGTCTTCGTTGGGATCCATAGCAGATGGCGGGTCCCAGAAATTGAGAGAGCATTTTGTAGGCTCAGTGGACGTGGTGAGTGTCCGAAATATCCTAGGTCACGTGCTGGATTCACCAGCGCGCCTGTGCGGACGCCCACGCTATCCCCACCACCTCATAGCGACTTCAAGCCAACCAACCAGACAAGCTCGGTACCCTACGTCTCCACGAAACGTCACACGCCCGTGAGGCCTTCGCATAAATCATGTTGGGAAGCATGTTTTCCACTTGGTACGTTCAATTTGTACGTACTCGGCCGCAATCCTCCTCGCTGACAATTTCTTTTAGACTGATGAACCACTTGGCAGCTCCCACGCACCTTTAATAGGACGCACTAATGCTTTAGGACACCTTAAGGATAGGCGACGTGGAGCTTGCGCTGCCAAAATCACACTCGGCCCTGTCGTTCATCTCGGGCGGATCTCTAGTCTTAGCATGTCAAATTCTCAGCTACGTACAAGGTAAGTCACAAACATTTAATAAATTTAGATCCTACAGATTGATGTTCTGGCCGCAGCAGTACACGACTTGAATAAGACGCCACACCCTCTTCCCCATTGTTCTCTCGGCATGCACCCAGCTTCCTATCCGAGCTCCACAACACGCACCCAGTGCCGATCGAGGGTCACTCAGACGTATCACAGGGCTCATGAAGCATGGGCGAGGCCACGATGCACATGCGCGGCTTGGCAATCGGTGACAATACTTGGTACGTTTCGTACTTCATCTAACCACATCCCCCGAATTCATGGCTTGTGCTCACCGCCTATCGCTTTGTAGCCACGACTTCATACTAAAAACTCTCACAGCGTGCTCTTTCTGCTGTACTTTTGTTGGGGGATACCAAATGGATGGTCATCGAGAATTAGTTCTTCGGGACGACTGTCCCAAAACAAGGTAAGGCGTTATTGCTTTGAGTTAATTGTCTAAAATAAATTAATTGACCTATTGCCATTAAGTTTTACCCCCGACTGGCCGATCCAGGCATTTGTACAGTCAGTCTTGCGATCTCGTACTACACTTCAAGTTGCCGTTACACCATCTTTGACTGCTACCACGAGCCCCTCCGCGAGGATCATCCATTCAACTACACTCTCTGCCAAAACGTACGACAGCCCAGTAACTTCGACCATAGATTCGGCCGCTGGGAACACATAGGCAATGGTGCGGGCGCTGGACTC